>JAZKJV010006128.1:0-220069 GCA_037367405.1 Ottelia alismoides | reverse complement strand
TCGACACCTAAGTAGGGTATTACACAGAATTCTCCATCAAAATAAATATAAAAGCAGAAAAAAAGAGTAGAACAATAAGCAATGGAGAATCGGTAGAACCACACATCTTAGATGAGTGAAAGTATGATGAATCACATGTTTCACTAACGTGCATAGCCGCCCACACCTAAGTAGGTTGTTACACATATTTTCCTCGAACCACAACAGAAAACGAATCGGAAAGAAGGATGAATCAAAAACAAAGCTAGAAGAAGATGATCGAAAACCTAACTCAAGTTTGAGCATGTTCACAAAACCAACTAGGAGAGGATCGTACCTTCCTCCTCCTCGTTCTCCCGGCAGTGCTTCGTTAGCGCTCCTTCCTCACCTCCCACTCCTCCTCCTCACCTCTCGACCCTAGCCCTTGGGGTGGTGGTGGTAGTGGAAATCGTATCAATGAATTGGTTGGGGGGCTATTTATAGGCTCCAGAAAACTGCTAACCATGGTTAGAAAACCATGGTTGAGACCTTAACCACAGTTAGAGGTCCATGATTTTGGCCCATGGTTTTGGCCAAAACTTATTTGAAACTTAGAGCTTAAGTTAGAACTATCCAGAAGACTCTAGATTCACTAATGACGCTTAATTAGCGCTAATCATGATTAACTTTTACTAATCGTAATTTAACCTTTGCGGCTTATACTTAACTTTTGCTAACTATTGATTAGTGTTCACTAATGATCATTAATGATCCTCAATCTGTCATTAGTTTCTTTAATCATATTTAATTAGTCTTAATGTAATGACGTCTTAAAACTATTTACTTTTCTTTCTTATGAAAATCATAACAAATCAAACCGATTCACACGAAACAAATTCCTTTTGTTTCCTCTTAACGAGCCAGATCTTATGATATAGGACCCGAGAGACGGCCAAGTTCAAGGCTTTACACCAGTAGTCCACATTTGTGCATATTTGGGGACGATAATCGATAGCATTCTGTTATTTGCAACATGTTAATCATCTCGTTTTAGTAAATACGTGTATACTTGGAAATATAATATAATACTTCAACAAGATACACAGAATAACAAACTTCACAGTGTAGAACTCCATGTATCTATCCTACCAATTAGGTATACTAAACCACTATAAACAATTACAGTTATGGAAATATAGCTATCAGGCATACCAACATTCCATTGGATCCAGGCTTGGGCCGCTCATCCCTCCATGTATGCATAGTAGCATACCACTCCTACATGTAGGAGGATAATTATCGGCTACCTGTTGTTATTTGCAATATGTTAATAGTCACGTTTCAGTAAACCCTTGCGTAATATTGAGAAAATATAATACTCCAATACTCTTCATCCGCTAGTGGATTTGCTTGTAGGAAAACATCATTATTCCAAAGCCATTAAGACATGATGAAATTGGTGCTCACATTCTGGATGACATCTTTAGATAATACACTAAACTCCGTAATACTAATGAAATTCAAGCTATAGTAGAACATCAAAATGGAAATATACAAATTAATTTCACCATGAATAGAAGATCGTTTATGAGATCCAGACATCCCCTTCAAATCCTTACGAGATGAAGGTGACCAGAGCAATACATCACATGTTAAAACACACTCTAAAACTTGAGCACAATCTTTAGGAACACCCTCAAGACTATCTTTTGCAATAGTTGATTGTAAAGTGACGTAGTTAGACTTTAAGTAAATATTATATCCATAGCTAAAGTCAACATATTTCACATAGATTTAGATTTATTAAGAAACGATTTTAATTCCACGAAGATAAAATTGTTCTTTAATGCATTCAACGAAGATGAAAGCGAATAAATTAGAAACATTTGGTGTGGATAGATGGAAAAGATAGAAAATAATATAAATTTTTTTGTGTAGTATGAAGATAACTATATAAGAACATTAAAGGAAAAGTTAGATGATCTATATAGAATATCACGCTATAACCGTAAATAAAATTACTTTGGAAGGCCTCTAAAAATGAAGAGGTTGAATCTATGCACGCACCATTCAAATAAATAAAGTTGTGATCGGAAGGAAAAAACATCCTGTATAAAAAAGTAGAGCATGATGTCGGTCAAATCGAACAGAAGCTCATAACATCGATAATTAAACAACTAAATATGCTAATGTAAATCAACGAAATATAAGGAAACAAAAAAATAGAGAACATGCTCTGAAGCAATCAAAACCAAGAAAACACAAAAAACCTACACTTGAGATTAAGTTTTGAGAAAAAAACTAAAATCGAGGGAGAAGGGACCATTTGTGATGGTAAAAGGAGAGACAGAAAAAAGTCTTGATGGTTGAGATTGTAGAAAGGCTTAGAGGTTTTTCACTTTCTAAAAAGGTTCGCACGCTTATACAAAAAGTGAAAATCTGAAGAAAGTTTTAAGTTATGAGGAAGAACCAAGTCTTTAAGAAGGAGAACTCTTGAAAAAATCCCTTACATCTAACAAAAGAAACAATATTATAACTACAAGTCGGGAAAATCTACCCTTTGATTTGCAATTGGTGGAATGGGATAGAGGCAGTAGAGAATGCCAAATACTAAACACTCTTCACAATATGACCATTTTACCGAGGCAAGTATGGCAAGTAGAAGTGACCAACAACAAGCAAGCAATACTCATAATAACTGTTGCTGGGTATCAATTAGCTTTCTGTGATTATCATTAGGCCCCCTTAACCCTCTTTATATAGAGAGGATTTAGGGTTAGGGTTTACATAGAGAATACACCACTACAGGACAAATACCCATGTTACCCTTATGCCTTCAACACTCCCCTTCAAGCTGGAGCATATAAGTCATACATGCTCAGCTTGTTACAACATTTCTCGAACTGGATCCTTGCTAATGGCTTTGTAAGTATATCTGCAGTCTGCTCTGTAGATGTAACACCCTGTGTGCGTAATTGTCCTTTTTGTATGAGATCTCTTGTGTAATGACAATCGATCTCCACATGTTTCGTGCGTTCATGAAACATGGGATTATTTGCAATATATACTGCTGCTTGATTATCACATCTTAGTTCCATAATATCATTGGTCCTGACATGAAGGTCAGTTAGTACAGCCTTGACCCACACAAGTTCAGCTGCTGCTTGTGCCATGGCTCTGTATTCACTCTCAGCACTAGATCGTGACACCACCGCTTGCTTCTTGCTCTTCCATGTGATTAGGTTTCCCCCTAAATATGTGCAAAACCCTGTGGTGGATTTTCTATCTTGCAAGCATCCTCCATAGTCTGCATCAGAGTATGCTACAAGGTTAAGGTTGCCGTCTTTGCGAAATAGTAATCCTTTCCCAGGAGACTGCTTGATGTACCGAAGTACCATCATGCATGCCTCAAAGTGATTACTAGTGGGAGAATCCATAAACTGGCTAAGTCTTCCAACTGCCATAGTGATATCGGGACGAGTAATAGTGAGATAGAGCAATTTACCCACTAGGCGTCTGTATCTACTAGCATCCTCTGGTGCTGCTTCCTCGAAGATCCACCCTTTAGGATCCATGGGGATATGTGCTGGCTTACATCCAAGCATCCCTGTTTCTGTTAATAGATCAGTGGCATATTTTCGTTGAGACATTACTAGCCCATGCCTTGATCTAACTATCTCAATCCCCAAGAAATATCGTAAATGTCCCAAATCCTTAATCACGAATTGTTCTGCAAGCTGCACCTTTACTCTGGCAATTTCTTCGTAGTCGTCTCCTGTAAGAATGATGTCATCAACATATACCAGCATTGCTACTATGCCTTTCGTAGTCCTCTTCGTGAACAAGGAATGATCAGAATATGATCTCTTGAATCCAATCACATGTAATGTTCCTGACAACCTGTGAAACCATGCTCGAGGACTTTGTTTCAATCCGTAAATTGCCTTGCGTAGAAGACATACCTTCTGACACTCCCCTTGTCGCTCGAATCCAGGTGGTTGTTGCATATAAACTACTTCATGAAGATCACCATATAGGAAGGCATTTTTGACATCTAGTTGATGTAAAGGCCAATCAAGCTGAACGGCAACAGCAATAAGAATACGTACCGTCGATAGACGAGCGACTGGAGAAAAGGTATCGAAGAAATCAATGCCATAGGTTTGGGTAAACCCTTTGGCTACCAAACGAGCCTTGTAGCGTGCAACGGAACCATCTGGGTTATACTTGACAGTGAAAACCCATTTGGAGCCAACGACATGGCTATTTGCCGGCAAATCCACTAGTGTCCAGGTATTTCTGGACTCCAAAGCAGACATCTCTTCTTGCATTGCTTGAATCCAGTGGGGTTCCTGTAACACATCAGTGTGGTTCTTTGGAATAACAGTATCTGAGACAGCCTGCGCAAAGTTCTTATAGGCCGGAGTAAGTTTGGCGAGACACACTGCAGCATTGATGGGGTGTTTAGTCCGATAGACCGATGGACATTGTCGAGCTTGGCGACGTTGAGCTATAGGGAGGTCCACCTGATTCTCTGCAACAACATTATTTTCCATATCCTGAGTCGGGGAGCATACCTGAGGAGGTGGCACTGGCTCAGAAGGAGACGTAGGGCTTTGTGGAGTTGGAACTGGTACTGGAAAGGTAATGTTGTCAACGGAAGGAGTTGAGGATTGAAAATTTGTTGAGTGCGAGAAATAAGGTATGGACTCGAAGAAGGTAACATCAACGCTTACAAAATGTTTTCGTGTCCGTGTGTCAAAGCATCGGTATCCTTTCTGACTTACAGTATACCTTAGAAAAGATACATTTGACGGCACGCGCAGCAAGCTTGTCCCTGCCTGGTGCATGAAGGTGAACAAACGCAGTGCACCCAAAAACCCCGTGGTTGGATAGGGAAGATGGGTTTTCCGGGAAAAAGAATCTCAATCGGTATCTGTTCTTTTAGGGTTGTAGATGGCAGTCTATTGATAAGAAAGGTCGCAGTTAACACTGCATCTCCCCAATAGAGTTTTGGGACATTATAGGCAAGGAGTAAGGTGCGTGCGGTGTCTAGGATATGACGGTGTTTACGTTCAGCAACACCGTTCTGTTGAGAAGTGTATGGACAGGTGGTCTGGTGCACAATGCCTTGGCGAAGAAGCAGACTTTGCAAGTCATGAGAAAAGAACTCTTGTCCATTATCGGAGCGAAAGGTTTTGATAGTCCGGCCGAATTGAGTTTTGATTTTTGCAATGTATCGAATAATAAAGGTAGTAGCATCCGACTTGTTTTTCAAAAGGAATACCCATGCAACGCGAGAGAAATCGTCGATGAGGACAAGATAGTAACGATGACCTAGTCGATCAGGATACCGACTGGGTCCCCAAATGTCCATGTGAACTAAATCAAAACTTTAAGTAGATTGTTGGTTACCAGATGAGGGAAAAGTATCTCGGTGATGTTTCCCAACTTGACAGGCTTCACAGGTGATAGCTCTTATGGGGGACATTTGTGGGATAACTCGACATAGTTTGTGGACTGACGGATGTCCTAAACGCTGATGCCAAAGAGTAAACTGGTTGACAGAAGTTTGTGAATAGGCGACCATTGCAGATGGGTTGTCAAGGTGGTAGACGCCTCCTTCTTCACGACCCGTACCAATCATCCTCCCAGTCAGTATGTCCTGAAAAACACAAGTAGAAGCGTCAAATATTGCTTGGCATCGAAGTTCTTTACATATCTGGCTGACCGAGAGTAAGTTAAGCGGGAAGTCTGGGACTAATAGAACATTATGCAGCTCAATCGTGGGGGTAAGGTGCACATCCCCAACTCCTGTAACTGGTGACGATCGTCCATCAGCAACTTGAACAGTCTTCCCTTTTTGGGATGTTCTGAGTTTCCGGAAGAGTCGAGGATTCCCACACAAGTGGGTGGAGGCCCCCGTATCAATAAGCCATTGTGAGTGTTTGTGATGGCTAGCTGAAGCAAAGACCGTACCTGTTTGGGCGATTGCGGCGATATCTCCGGAAGTGGTCGCCTCGTTAGGGTTCATTTCTGATAGCCGCTGCATAAGATCTTCAAAATCTTTTCTCGGGATCTCGATCGAACCTCCTTCAACATCTGTAGTCGCGACCCGGGCTGATGGTCCTGGACGTCCATGTTTGCTGTAGCATATATCCTCGGTGTGACCTAATTTACGACAGTAGGTGCACTGTATGTGTGATCACCCTCGTCCTTGCAAGGGCCGACCGCGTCCTCTGCCCCTGTAGCTGCCTCTGAAATTCCGCCCGGATGCTGCGAGCGCCGTTGTTTGACCGATAGTATATGTAAGAGAGGCCGTTGTAGTCGGAAGTCGACACAATGTGTTGTATGCTTCCTCCATGGTTGGGAGAGTAGGAGAGGTAATCATCTGATCTCGAGGAGCGGCAAAGTTCTGATCTAAGCCACCAAGGAAGATCATAGTTGCCATATGCTGTCGATGTTGCCGTTGAGTGGGGCATGTGCAGAGAGGAGCACATACGTTGTAACTTGCAACCACGGATTTGAGTGCAGAAAAATACTCCGATAGAGGGCGGCCATTCTGACGCATATGCATCAGATCATGAAATGATTGATACATCTTTGTAGAATTTTTATCTTGCCCATAGGTGGCTAGCAAGGACTTCCACATATCATGGGCAGTCTCATAGTAGACTAACTCCTGGGCGATCCTGTCAATGACGCTAACCATGATCCACGAGCTAACCATGGCGTTGTCTTTAACCCAGGTTGCATATTTTTCAACCTTATTAATTGGCTCTTCTTCGAGAAGGATATGTTCTTTATCGTATCCTCGAACAATCATTAGGAAGAGCCGGGACCACATGGAGTAATTTGTTGCATCGAATTTCGGTATGGATCCGAAGGATGGCATTTTTGAATGACCACCTCCATCCATATCTGAAGTAGGTGCCCCGGATGCCATGGGAGCGTATGATGTACCCTTTAGGAATACCGTAGTCGACCTACACCGTCACCTGGTCGTATGCGGCTCTCTCTCTCTCTCTCTCTCTCTTTTTATATATTCATTTCAATATGTATGCAAAGTACAATTTACATATGAGAGAAAAACAACATAATGAGATGGCCGAAGGGGGGCTTGAACTTTTGATCGAATCACACGGAATCGGCCTTGGCCGGGTAACGCTTTGGCTTGAGAAGTCGTCCTGGAGGAATCAGCCTTGGCCGGGTAACGCCAAGGGAGGATAACGCCTTGGCTGAAGGCGATGCAGTACCGGCTGGATGTCGCCGGCCGTCGGGATCCGGTGAGGATGCAGAGGGTCGCAGTGGGGGGGGGGGGGGCGTCGGGTCTGTTGTTTGGCGAGGCAAGGGAAGTGTAGATCGCTGGGGCGTCGGGGCGTAGGGCTAGGGCGCTGGGGCAAAGGGCTAGGGCGCTGGGGGCGTCGGGGCGTAGGGCTAGGGCGCTGGGGCTAGGGCGCTGGGGGGGGGGGCGTCGGGTCTGTTGTTTGGCGAGGCAAGGGGGGGCGTCGGGGCGTAGGCTTAGGGCGAGGGCGAGGGCTAGGGCGCTGGCGATGGCGGGTCCGGGAGGGCGAGCTCGACGACGAGGGCGAGGGCGGCTGTGCGAGTTGGGGCGAGGGCGGGGGCGGTTGAGGAAGCTGAGGGCGAGGGCGGGGGCGGCTGGGGAAGCTGAGGGAGAGGGGGGGGCGACTGGGTGAGTTGGGGCGGCGGTCGGGTTGGGAGCGGGGCCTGCGACTCGCGAGGGAGGGAGAGGGGGGAGGGGGGGGCGGGCAAGGGCGGCGCAGATCCCTAGGAATGAACCTAGGGCTCTGATACCATGTTGCTGGGTATCAATTAGCTTTCTGTGATTATCATTAGGCTCCCTTAACCCTCTTTATATAGAGAGGATTTAGGGTTAGGGTTTACATAGAGAATACACCACTACAGGACAAATACCCATATTACCCTTATGCCTTCAACAATAACAATTGGATTATGTAAAATTATCGGGATAGTGGAATCGTTGCTTCACACAAGAAGAAAAGAACACATGTTAAGACAAAAATGTGCAAAGGAGGAGGAGATTTGAGCGACAGCTCGTGGTGATGATTCCATTATCCCGATAATTTGAAACTAGTGGAATGCTGTTAAATTAGATGGAGCAAGAATACATGTTAAGACAGAACAAACCATGATTGATTGTGCACATATGCTAATTTTTAGCACTTCTTGGGATCGTCGATAAATATTGAAGAAAATTACGCATAACAGATTAAACGAAAACATCACATATTTTCAATTTTTAATGGTATTATTATTATTTAACAGAGTATTCCAGTAAAGTATTTGTAGTCACCCATTTTGAAAAGAGAAATTTTATAGTAGTAATTCTCACTTTATGTGTAAGACAACTAGAAAGAAATGTGTGCCTTAATAAAGTCATACCTTATTGTAACATCCGAATCCGATTAAACCTGAACCTGATCCGATTAGGATCTGATTCGTCTAATAAAATTACTAATTATTATGAAATACCCTAAATCGATCCTTGATTGCAAATCAAAAGTCGTTTGGTCGCAATCGATCATGCGTACCAAGAAAAAGCCACGACACAAGTTGGAAACCACAAAACAAACTAAGATCACCCAAAAATCCAACTCGACGAAATAAGACCAAAGAATCGATTGTTCGTCGATCGAAGATCGTTTGATACTTTTAAATCATAAAATTTAATCACAAACATGGACTATATCTCGAGAATTTTGGGTATTCATACTCGATCAAAAGTATATTATACTCATTTTGATCGTCATTTAGAGACGATCGAAACAAGCCATTGTACACCCGAATCAGAGATTTGAGGTGTGAGTATGATCAACTTTAATTTTATCAAATAAACAAAGAGAAAATATGGTTTTAAGAAAATTAAATTAAATTTCTTCTACAGACTGTGCACAGACAATGCACAGTCCAACCATTTGGCTTTTTTTTCTTAGCCATTTGGTGTGATTTCCTTCCTCCATTTGGCAAATAGCTAAGACCTCTTTCCCCTTATAAATGTCACCATAAGACCCCCCAAATTCTTCAAACATTCCTGCCGTTGGACATCTCCAACTCACCTTTTTCTGCCGGAATTTCCCTCCGTATGTGCAATCTGCAGCAAAGCCCTTGCTCTTACTCCTAAATTTAATATCATATGGAGAAATCATTAAAAGGTAGTTAATCAAACAAGCATGATCCTTTGCAATGACATAAAATTAAAGAATCAACTGAAACATCAAAAGGTTATAAAAAGATTTGATGTCATATTCTCAAATGAAATTATGAGAATTATCCGAATGAATAAACAATATCTGTAGGGAAGCTTCTATAGAAGAAGGAAACTAATGAAGGCATGAAATTACCCATATGTATAGATAATTATTGGGAATAGAAAGGAATGAAACATGTCTTATTTGTTCGAAACAAATATGACATAAAATTTAATAAATTTATGATTAGAAACATTGTGTGAATCTGGTTCATAATCAACTTATGGTATTTCTTTGAAATAGCTCGATAGATACTCCCGCAAGAACTACATAAGCTCATTCCTTTGGGGACAAAAGAAGCCGATGAAGATAAAATAATTCTAAAGCATGTGCAACATACATGATACCATGGATATTGTAATGGTTGTGGACAATGCACAACAGAAAAACTACCAACCCTTTATTAGAATATTCACAAAATACTGGTATAAGTTCTGACTTAACGGAATACTAAAAGAAAATCAATTCTTAAAATAATTATGAAGCTAAAAAAAAGCAAATGGTTTTAGAAAGTTGAAAGATGATATAATCACAAAGTTCAAAAATAAAAAATCATATGTCTCAAACGAAAACTTTCAATTAATGTTTTTGATGAAATTCATAAAATCCTCGATGTAGAAAATATAGAGATTGATTATGCACCTTATAATGGAGATTGTTATATCAAATACGACAATACGAATTCAGACATACATATGTTCATTCACGAATGTAATCATGGATTGCTGTAATTACCCACCTGACGAGAAAAATAGGTAATGAAAGGTTACTACTAATTTGTTATGGATGAAAGATTGAAAAAAGTATAAAAGAAGCTATTTAAAGCATCGTTGAAAAGGACATGACTCAAATAAAGTAAATTAAAAATACTATTAAAAGATTTTTAAATCTTTCTCGCGACTTGTATCTGCACACAAAATCCCTTGTAAAAGGAGATTCTTAGAAAGAAGCAAGCAAGCAAGGCTCTTTGGTAATGAATTTTCACTTTTCATATATTGTTACAAATTCCACCTCTCATCGACTTCGGATTCGGGGAGCATGTTAGCCAAAGCAGCCATCCCACGACCCTATCACTCCCCCAGCAGGAAACGGCAACCCTCTCATAACTAAGCGGAGCCGTCTCACCGCCCTCCTCCTCCACACCCCCCCACCCACCACCACCACCCACACACACACGGCGATCGCGATGGCGGCGTCCACCTCCGGCAGCGCGCCGACTCTGGCGGACAGCCTCTTCCAGCGCTCCCTGGATGACCTCATAAAGTCCCTCCGCTCCTCCCCCGACCCCTCCCCGATCCTCTCCCGCTCCCTCAACGACATCCGCCGCGAGATCCGCTCCCCCGACCCCGACACCAAGTCGGTCGCCCTCCACAAGCTCACCTACCTCCACTCCATCCACCATCTCGACATGTCCTTCGCCTCCTTCCACGCCCTCCACCTCCTCCCCTCCCCCTCATATCTCCACAAGCGCCTCGCCTACCTCGCCGCCTCCCTCTCCTTCCACCCCCTCACCGACGTCCTCCTCCTCATCACCAACCAGCTCCGCAAGGACCTCTCCTCCTCCCCCTCTCTCGCCCTCGAATTCCTTGCTGCCACCGCCACCCCTGACCCGGTGCCGTCCCTGACATTTCGTGGGCCCTAGGAAAAAGAAATGAATAGGCCCTTAACAAATTTTCGGGGAACAATGTGTCCTTATAAGGGTCCGTTTTTTGTGAGTTCTTTCATCAAAAATTTGATTCTACAAGAGTCCAATACATCAGATATTATTTTTCTTCTAAACTAAAGATTGAAAAACATGTAAAAATGGGCCCCTAAAATTGATGGGCCTTAGGCGATTGCACCATCAAACAACCCTCAGGGACGGCCTGCCCTGACCTCTCCTGCAACCTCGCCCCCGACGTTCTCTCCCTCCTCTCCTCCCGCCCCTCCCTCCGCAAGAAGGCCATCGCTGCCATGCTCCGCATTCTCTCCCGCTACCCCGACTACCTCTGTGTCGCCCTCCCCCGCCTTGTCGAGTCCCTCACCTCCCCCGACCCCCGCATCCTCTCCTCCGCTATTGGTGCCTTCTGCGAGCTCTCCGCATCGGACCCCCGCCCCTTGCTACCCCTCGCTCCTGAATTCTATAAGATCCTTGTTGACTGTAAGAACAATTGGGTGCTGATCAAGGTGCTGAAGATATTCTCCAGGCTCGCCCCCCTGGAGCCTAGACTCACTAAGCGAATTATTGAGCCAGTGTGTGAGCATATGCGGCGCTCCGTCGCGAAGTCACTGGTTTTTGACTGCATAATGACGGCGCTGGAGAGTTTGGGAGACTATGAGCATGCAGTGAAGCTTGCTGTGGAGAAGATGAAGGAGTTCTTGGTGGTGGAAGACCCGAATCTGCGGTATTTGGGGCTGGGGCGCTTTCGATGCTCGGGCCAATGCATTCATGGGTGGTAGAAGAGTGTAGGGAGATTGTTGTCAAGTCTTTAGATGATCCTGATCCAAACATACAGAGGGAGGCTCTAAAACTAATCATGGGTTTGGTTTGTGATAGCAATGTGATCGACGTGTGTAATCTTCTCGTGAAGCAAGCTGCGAGGTCCGATCCTGTGTTCGCCAATGAGATACTTGGCGCAATACTTACTACATGCAGTAGGGATTTCTATGAACTGATTGTCGATTTTGAGTGGTACATTTCCTCCTTGGGGAGATATCGCGGAACCCGCACTGTGCAAAGGGGGAGGAGATTGAGCGGCAGCTCGTGGACATCGGCATGCGGGTTAAGGATGTAAGGATGGAGCTTGTTCAGGTTGCCCGCAATCTCCTTATCGATCCCGCACTACTTGGGAATCTATTCCTGTATAGGATACTGTCAGCTGCAGCTTGGATCGCAGGAGAATATGTGGAGTTTTCAAGGAGCCCGATCGAGCTTGTGGAGGCACTGCTGCAGCCGAGAACCTGTCTTTTGCCAACTGTAGTGAGAGCTGTATACATTCATGCCGTGTTCAAGATTATAGTCTTCTGTTACGGTTCGTTTTTGGAGGGAGCAGAAACTGGTCGATCCCAATGGGATAGCAAAGTTGGAGCATTGGACCTCCAGAATGATTTAAAGCTTCCATCTGCTATCAAATGTGAACTTGATGAAGGCAACGAGAATGGAAGCAAATGCAGCACATTTACTTGCCACAAGGTAGAATCTTTTTTTGATCTCTCAGAAATGAAAGGCCGATTTAATTACACGACCATTACATCAATGCTGGACATCGTAAAAGTGGCACTGCAGCCACTAGCAGAATCTGATGAAGTGGGGGTCCAGGAGAGGTCGACAAATGTGCTTGGTTTGGTACATATATTACAGGAATTTCAAACATGTGATCTTGAGAAAGAGAGCCCTACAAATGCCGTGCAGTTATTTGAATTTGTCAAACTTGTGCAAGATTCAGTATCGGAGGAGATAGGCCCGATACCTGTAGATGCTCAGGAGAGAGTTCCTGTGCCTGATGGCATTGTTTTTCTCGAAGATTTATCTGAAATTGGAGTGATGTTAGCCGATAAGGATGCTGAAACGTCACCATCTCCTTTCTCGCCTAGAGTTCAACATTTATGTGATTCAAATGAAGAAATGGGATCATCCACAGAGTCCACCTCATTGCTTGCAGAACACCGGAAGCGACATGGTTTATATTATCTTCAAGTAGATAAAGAGGAAACGGAGTCTAAGGAGTACCCTCATGCTAATGATATAGTTGATCAACGTAATGATTCTACTGGTTATGCTACTGAAGACCTTTTAAAGCTAACACAGAAATCTCTGGATCCAAAAAAGAGCAGACCTGTGAAATCTCGGCCTACAGTCATAAAATTGGATGAAGAGAATATTCCCCCGTTTTCTTCTTTAAGAAGTCTTCCTCCCAAAAAGGATTTATTGTCGGATACAGTGCCTGACGTTCTCACAGGCAATGCAATCGATGGACCCTCATCATCCAAAAAGATATTGTCCAGCAAGTCCTCTCGGAGGAGAGAGAAGGAAGCGTACATAGATGGACAACATACATCCGAAACAAAACAAAAAACGAGAGATAAGGATCATGGAAGTTCTAGGAGTAAACACAAGAGACATGGTAAAGAGAGGCAACAAAAGCTGGAGGAAAACAAGGATGTAGTAGGAAACAGTACTCACAGAAGCTCACATGGTGATGTCCACCATCACCACAGGCAGAAACACAGGCAAAAAGCAGATGGTTCTTTTGATGTACTTCCACAAACACCAGTTGTTCAAGATTTCCTTCTCTGAGTGGTATCTTTATTCTTTTTATTTATAAGAAGAGTGCTTTTACTACTTTGAGGCAGTGCTTGTATAATGCTTTGTATTGCTTGAGAAGATACGTTTGGCAGTATATTATTATTTCCCTAATTCCCTTTCTTCAATTGTCTTGCTTATGTGACCTATTTGTCCATTTTCTGTTATTTTTACAAGATTTATAATATGTTTGCCATCACTATTAGCTTCCAAATGTCGATGTTTCAAAATGACCCAGTGCTTTATTTATAATCATGGGGTCCATTAGGGGGCATTGACTTGCTATTTAAGGTCCTCATTTCAACAGTATCTGGGGAACTATCCAGAGAACTGTTGCTTGAGAATGTCATGTGAAAGCTGCAGTGCTGGAACATGTTTTGCATTTAATTCTTCATTTCTACATATGCATATAGTTCATTTGAAGATCTCTCATAAATATAGAATCGTAATCCTTCTAAAATTGAAGGTTGATGTTTGTTTATGACACTGAGGTCAATGTATCCAATCCATTCTTTTCATTTTTAAAGGGCAGTTCGATGTATAAGCTCCTGCTATGCAGGGTTCAAGGACTGGACCACATTATGTATTACGATATGACCTTTGCATGTTCCCCTCTGTTTTGCATAAAAAATGCAGCAATGTTATGCATTTGTACCTTGTATATAGTTTTACACAAGTCCATTTCCATGAATCAAACCTGTAATCTTCGTGTCGCACATTGTCAGAGACAACTTTTACGCGAACATTCCCCTTCAATCTCTTCGTTTGAGATTCAGAAAGTTTCTAGCTTCATGGCATTATTTCCCATTGGTGCTGCATTCGTTGGTCTTAATCCAACAACTACCCATTATTCCCTAGTACTACTGGTGGGATGGTAAGGACCTTGACGTTTTCCTTCCAAGAAATAGTTAGTAATATTGGTGCATAATCTTGTAATAGTATCGGTGAATGGTAAAATATCTGTCACATGCCACCTACATGATAGCAAGACTACCGATAGTACAAAGGCATGACATGCTCACTGTGTGATTTCGACTCATTTGCCATAATGGGTCATAAGCACACAATCTTAACCGTCTACTGCACTTTCATCATATTCATCCATCCGAGACACTAAATCTTTGCTTTCTGTCTCGTCTCTCCCTCTCTCCCACCCATAAAAAGAAACGATAGAGGAAAGCTTATGGCATGCCACTCCCTCCCTACAATGGCTTCCACTCCATGATCTCTTTCATCTCTTCCACCTTTTCTCATAGATGAAGTCTTGTATGAGCACCAAAGAGATTGTAACGGGATTGAGGCGTTCGACATCCTAACTAGTCGAGCACAAGTCCTGTTATGTGGGATATTTCATAAGACTCTTGCCTAAAAAGTTTTCTTGTTTATTTTGTTCTGCGACAAAAAAATGTGATAGGGTGTCGGCCAGATCCACTCACAATGGTGGATTCTTGTCCATCATTTAGCATTGCATGTGGGAGCACAATAAAAAACCAAGTTTTCCAATCTCCTCGAGCTTTTCCTCAGTAAGATCTTTTACCACGGACTCTTTATTCCCCCCGGAGCTCCTTCAAGTGTCATTCCAAGCGATGCTTCAACTATTCTAGGTGTTGCTTTGGATACTCCTTCAGTTATTACTCTAGATTTGGCTTCCAATGCTCCTCTAACTGCCAATTTGCCACTCAATGGTCCTAGACCGGGGTTCATACCTAGATCCCACCGCTACCGTCTGCTACCTCTCTTCACGGCCCTTACGCGGGCTCTTGTCTTTGCCTAAGGCCCTGCGTAAGGTCCTCTTCATACTGCTGCTTTTCCAGGTAGCCACAACGGTGCTGCTAGGGCACAACCCAAATCTCTAGGGTCATATAACACCCACCAACCCCGTTCGAGGCATTCCTGCACTGCCATCAGGGCCTCCTAGCCTTCTGAGTTGCTGTCCATCAACCTCCAAATCCTGTCCAAGGCACCACCGTGGTTTAGGTGCCGCCATCACCTATCGGCTATCGATGCTGCTAGCACCGATCTGGCCTCTTCCCAACACCACATTGGGTGCAACTAGCATTGATTGGGTGTCTCCAGCACCACGTCTGCACCCCTAACAACATCCTGGGCGTCACCATTAGAAACCCAGGCGCCACCAGCAGCAACACCTTAGGTGCTGCCAACCACAACTCGGGTGTCGACATCACTCGATGGTGCCTTTCTAAGTCATCGTTGGCCCTCATCCTGTCTTCTTTGGGGTCACGATTATGAATCTTCAATCCTAATTAACTACATGTGCAATTAATCTAAAAAAGATACTCCTTTGATATCTTCATATTGGACCACGTTGGCATCAGATTCTATCGAGACCAAACTCCGGTACACCACATCTTCTATGATGGTACAAAGGACTTCTATCAAACTCATGGGCACATATAACTACGTGCTATGGTCTCGATCCTTCAAGGTATTCGTCGACGGCCAGGGGACTTCTATCACCCGCCTAATGAAAGTTGTGCAAAACTCTACTCAAGGGAGATTACTTCTACTACACATCTAATTACTACCTCAGATACTGTAGCCATCTGCTTCTGTGCTAGCCTAGCATCAACCTGGACCATCGAATCCGGTGCGTCTACTCACTTGACTGGTCACTGAAGAAGGTAATTTTCTGACCTATTCTCAACCCTCTTCCACCGTGAAGTCGGTTCGGTTAGCCAACGATGCTCATTCACCTGTTATGAACGTTGGGACTATGGAGTTCTCCTCCAGGCTCATGCTCTCTAGCATTTATTGCGCACCGGATTTTCCTCTGAGCCTCTTATCAGTTCATAAGCTATGTGTTGAATTGAATTGTCGAGTGATTTTTGACGAGTTCCAGGACATTTGGACGATGCATATTTTTGGTAGGGGGCATGAGAAGAAAAGTCTGTACTACCTTGATATCCCCATTGATTCAACCTTTGCAGGTGCTTCCTCTGTGTTAGCTGACCCATTCCTATGGCGTATGCAACTTAGTCACCCATCTGCCAAATCTCTTTCTCAAATGTTTCCTGTATTGTCATCTCTATAATCGTTTGACTGTGAATCATGCCAGTTCGACAAACACCATAGGGTTTCTTTTCCACCTAGGATTGAGTTACGTCGATCACCACCTTTTTCTTTAGTCCATTGTGATATTTGGAGACCTTGTCCTGTTCGTACTACTATCGATCATAGATACTTTGCTATCTTTGTGGATGATTACATCGAGTCTTCTTGGGTCTATTTATTCAAGGAGCGGTTCGAAATTATTAACATTGTCAAGTCTTTCTTTCACCTTATTAAAACATCTTTCTCTACATGTATTCATACTATCAAGACTGACAATGCTCTTGAGTTCACTCAACAGGACATGGTATCTTTCTTTGCCACTCAACAGACCCTTCACCAGACAGTTCGTAGACCTCACAACAGAATGGGGCAGCGGAAAGGAAGCTTCGCCACATTTTAGACATTATTCATATCTTGCTTACTCATATGAAGGTTCTCAAAACCCACTAAGGGGATGCTGTTCTCACTGTCACCTACCTCATCAATAAGGCCCCGTCTTCAGTCCTCAAGGGGGTAATTCATTTCTCACTCTTGTATCCTAACGAGGAACCTTTTCCACTTCCATTGAGGATTTTTGATTACACTGTCTTCGTACACAATTTTCAGACTGCAAGTAATTGTCTCCACATGCTATCAAGTGTGTTTTCCTTGGATATTTGTCAGAAAACTAGAATGCAGAAGCGTATTCAGAGATAAAGAATTAGAATAATGAAGAACGACAGGATTTTTACGTGGATCCCCACTAAGGAGCGGGATGAAATCATGGGAGAACGCCTCAAGGGCCGATGTTTCTATTGAACTTTCTCATCTGATACAAGTGGTCCGCTGACTCTCCAAGTTAAACAGATTGTAGATGTGAGACTAAACCATTGGATGTGGTAGTTAGACCCCGGAGGGATCCAATTACCCATCTACCACATATGATGCACATACTCCAATACTTCCCTTAAGCTGGAGCATGCAATGCTCACCTTGGACATATATAAAGAAATCACTCAAACTCACAATATGACACTACGGACAATATCAACTCAACGCATATACAACCATCGATTGCTGTCGAGGACGTTGCTTCTCATGCCGTGCAGGTGAGGAGGAACAAACATGCTGGAGTATGAGTCGAACTGTGTCTCCCTGTTGGAGAACATGTGCTCTGTACTGCGTCTGTCAGAGTCACTAAAATTAGAACGAGTCTCCACCCTGAGAACTCTGACCTCTAACTGCTCCATCTCTCTAAAGGGTCCAACGGGAAAAAGTCGTGGAAACATCCTCATCAGAGTTCATGGTCGCTGGAGAATGGCGTCTAAAAGTCTCCTCGTCGGAGAACTGGGTCTCCCCATACTGGCTCAGAGAATGGGATCTCTACTCTGGAGTCCCTATGAAACCACATGAAAACCCTAACTATAATGATATAGAGAATGTGATCTCTACTTTGGAGTCCCTATAGATCACATCAAAACTCTAAGACCAAAAAACATAGATGAGGACAACACAATTGATGATTGCAAATACGTGTGCATCATAGTGAAGACTCAGAACCAATCTGAATGTTGAGTCTAAATATGAAAATCTATTGAGTCTGAAATCTGGCTGGCCTGGAATCTGGAGAATCTAAAAATCTAGCATGTAGAACTCTACACAATACTCCCCCTTTCTCCCATACCTATCGAACACAATGACATCGACAAAGTTGAAAGAAGACAAGAAAAATGGAGAAAAGAAAAAATATGAAAAAATCATGTAAGTCGATCTCAATTCTTCCTTTTTTGTCTTTTCTTCTCGCATTTTTTAAAATCATTTTCAAAAATACTTTTCTTTCTCTGACTATTTTTTAAGCCGTGCTTTTCACATTTTTTCCCATACATTTTTTATATACACACGACCCTGAATTTTCTAGTACCAATACAAATGAGTGCTTGTTCTCCTCTTTTTTTATGCTGGGCCCATCTCTCCTTTTTTTCGTAAATCGGGCCAATGCTTCCTCTTTTTTTGTTTGCCCCAACGTTGGGCCAGAAATAGTAGCAACCCCTGTTTCCTTTTTTTTTTCTGTTGGGCTATTGGGCCAAAACAAAAAGAAAACTATTCTCGGCTCTATTTAAGGTTCCCATCATGGGAACCCAACCACAGAACAACCCCATCAGGGCTTTCCTTGGGGTTCGTTTGGTTGCAGGGTTGGGCAGGGTTGGGTACTATTCACAGAGCTGGGTGAATAGTAAACTGTGAGGAGGAGGTACCTCTGTGAATAGTACCCAACCCAACCCAACCCTGCAACCAAATGAACCCTTGGAGACATGCGCCGTCAGGAGGATTATTATCGCTGCTTGGAGTCGCGCCTCTAGGAAATGGCTGCGGCTGTGGTTGTAGGTGCCGTGCGAAGGTCTCGCACCTCCGCCTCTACTAGGTACTGCACTACCGCTGGGATTTGGGGTGGCTCCACATAGAAGGAGCAAATGGCGGTGCCGCCTGTTTGCTGGGAGGTTGAGGGCGACTGGGGAGGTGCGCCACTGATGCTGCGTGGAACCAAAATATAGGGCCGCATATTTATTTAATTTTATCCGTTAATTAATTTACGTTTATTTGAGTTGTCGCAATTTTAATTAAATAAACGAGATCGCCTGTGATCTCAATTAATTAGTTAACGGTTTGAATTTCAAATTAGTCGGTTAGTCGGTTAGAGTCAAATTAGGATAATTAGTTAGAATTTGAATTAGTTGCTATTTTTGTAACCTCATCCCTCCTATATAAAGGGATGAAGGCCTATTGTTTAAGACAGTTTAGTGATTATTTAAAAAATTGAGATTTTATTCTCTATCTCCTCTCCCTCTCCTTCTCCCTGGCCGTGGTCTACATGCCTTCTCTTCTCCATCCCCTCGTTTTCCTGACGAGTTCTCTTCTCAACCCCTCTATTTCTTCTACCACCGAAAATCCACCGCCCAAAAAATTTATTTTCGTCGACGCGCCAAATCGATTCTACATCAATTGGTATCAGAGCATGGCCTACAGATCGTCCTCACGACCTGACGATCCGTCCAGACGTACGCACCGACATGCTTCAAGGGACTATCGTTCGTCCGAACGAAAACGGCGAGCCGACGACGCCTACAACAAGGAGACGATGAGGATGCTACGTGATTTAGAAACCACATTCCACTCCCAGTTTCGAGATCTTATGGCTAACTTCGAGGCCCTACGCGCCGTCAAATCAAAATCTTCCACTACCGTAGCCGTTGTCCAGACTTTTGATGAAGAAAAACTCACCGTCAAGGACGATTCGGTCGCTGTCCAGGCCGTTTCAGAGGAGGAAAACGACGAACTGCTTGCTGTCCAGCCCATCTCAGAGGAAAAAGATGCCGTCGCCAAGGAGTTATTCGCTGTCCGGCCCGTTCCGGAAGAAAAAAAGCCGAAACGCTTGCTGTCCAGGTATTTTCAGACCTGCAAAACCCCCCGGAATCGAGCTACGCCCCACCCGTTGCACCCGTATCTCCTCCTGCTACACCCGCACCGCCATCCCCTGCACCTACGAGCCCCCCTGCCCCACCACCACCGCCCTTCTCCCTCCTTGCCACCGACGCACCCCCTGCACCGGCGACCCCAGCCCCATCACCGCCACCCCATACGCCCTCGCCAACACCCCCGCCCCGACAACCTTCCCCACCACCCCAGGACCCATCGCAATACACCCCCCCGCCCTTCTCCCCTTCCAGTCCTCTCCCCGCCGCCGCAACCCTTCCCTCCCCCTTCCTTTCCCACCCTGCCGCCCAACCTTCCTGTTCCTCTCTTCTCCCTTCGCCGCCCGTAGCCTACCTCTCCCCCTCCTGCCTCTTTCCCATCGCCCCAATACCCTATTCGACCCACGCCCACCACCCATCGCCATCTTGCGCCCCGCCCATTTCCCCTATCGCCTGAACCCCAACGCCTATCCCTCATACTCCTTTCCCTACCGCCACCGTCGCTATCCGTTCCCCTGCGCCACCTCTCTACCCCCTCGCCGCTGGACCAGCCCTACCACCGCCACCTTGGTGTTTGACCTCTCAACCCGCCGCCCCTGCTTCAGTGTGTACCTGCAACGCTGCCCCTCCCCAACATGGTCAACCCAGCCCGCCACTCGCGTGACGATCGCAAGCAGTCACCGCCTTGCCGCAGCAGTGCCCCATCGTCAAGGTCCTCCACCTGTGCGCCGCCGCCCTTTGATAGAATACCTAGCGGTTCCCTCAACCGAATCCCTTGGAACAAGGGATATGATTTGGAAAAATTGCAGGAACTTCCCTAGATCTAAAACCTTTGATATAAAGGTTAAGATAAATGGGAATGTAAGAGGAGACAATTTAAGTGAAGAGGTAGAAAATTTGCATCCGTACCCCTCAAATCAGAAAGATTATAAACGTAACATGGAAAAGAAGCGAAAATGGGAGAATCGACCAACAAGCCATGTGGAAATTATCCATCAACAGCCCGAAGCTCAAGCAATTCGTCGGGAGACGAATTTTTAAAAGCAGAGGAGAGTTGATGCAGCGTGGAACCAAAATATAGGGCCGCATATTTATTTAATTTTATCCGTTAATTTTATTTACATGTATTTGAGTTGTCACAATTTTAATTAAATAAATGAGATCGCCTGTGATCTCAATTAATTAGTTAACAGTTTGAATTTCAAATTAGTCGGTTAGTCGGTTAGAGTCAAATTAGGATAATTAGTTAGAATTTGAATTAGTTGCTATTTTTGTAACCTCATCCCTCCTATATAAAGGGATGAAGGTCTATTGTTTTAGACAGTTCAATGATTATTTAAAAATTGATATTTTATTCTCTATCTCCTCTCCTTCTCCCTGGCCGTGGTCTGCACGCCTTCTCTTCTCCATCCCCTCGTGTTCCTGACGAGTTCTCTTCTCAACCCCTCTATTTCTTCTACCACCGAAAATCCACCGCCCAAAAAATTTATTTTCGTCGACGCGTCAAATCGATTCTGCATCAGCCACTGATCTTTGAAGGTCGTCTGGATATTGCCTGGTGGAGGTGCTGCTGCTGTTGCATCGCCTATCACGCGATGGAGGAGAAGAGTCTGAACTGGAGCATCGCCCAGCGCGCGATGGAGGAGCAGCGTTGTTGCTTGGAGGAATTCGACGACGTGGGCGACTCCACCTGTGGACTTGGAGATCTCCGCCTGGAGATAGATCTGGAAGTAGATGAGCCGCCTCCCTTTTTTTTAAGGACTACGACTGAAAGATGCACCGCATTGCGCGAGAACATGGAACCTGGATCTTCAAGAACAAAACAAAACCAATCTGAATGTGTGTAGCAGATCGAACTTGCAGAAGCCCGATGAGATGGGGCTCCACCTGTAGCTTCAGGATGCGTTGCATAATTTAATCAATCATCATAAGGATTTTACAAAGAAACCCAACAAGAACCTGGAGATGATCAGAATGACGGCAGGGATCTTCGGAGCACCGAACAGAACTAGGGTTCCAGGAACTGTGGAACTTTCGGCGACGATCATTGAGCAAAAATTAGGGTTTCAATGGAATCCTAGAACTTGGACTTGAACAATCCCAAATATAATAATCTTCAATAACATAACACCAAAATTGAATCTCGAACAAAATATAAAATACATCCTCGAGAATCGAACATGCTCTGATATCTTGTTAGAAAATTAGAATGCGGAAGCATAATCAGAGATAAATAATAAGAACAATGAAGAACACCTGGATTTTTACGTGGAACCCTACTCCCTAAGGAGCTGCATGAAACCATGTGAGAACACCTCAAAGGGTTGATGTTTCTATTGAACTTTCTCATCTGATACAAGTGGTATGGGGCTTCTGATATACATGTGTTAGAAAATTAGAATGCGGGAGCGTAATCAAAGATAAAGAATAAGAACAATGAAGAACATCTGGATTTTTACATGGAACCCTACTCTCTAAGGAGCTGCATGAAACCATGTGAGAACGCCTCAAAGGGCTGATGTTTCTATTGAACTTTCTGATCTGATACAGGTGGTGTAGGGCTTCTGATATAGCCCCCATTGACTCTTCAAGTCCCACAGATAGTAGATGTGGGACTAAACCGCTGGATGCGGTAATTGGGCCCTAGAGGGATCTAATTACCCATCTACCACATATGATGCACATACTCCAACAATATTCTCTTACCCAAAGGGGTATAGGTGCTACAATCCTACAGGTCATCGTTACCGCATATCTGCTGATGTCACTTTTTTTTGAGTAGACGAGCTACTTTACTCAGTTTGTTAGCGACATTCCTTTGGAGCTTCCACCATTGTCCATTGTCTACAAAAGAAAACATACTGCACAGTCTGACTCGATTCCCTTACACATTCCTTATCTACAGGATGATAAGCCCGCCTAACCTTGTCACATAGTCGGCCTCTCCTCAAGCACCACAAGAAGATCTTTACCCTGCAAGGTATCTTGGCTGTCCAAATCATTCTTACGTCCTGCGCAAACTCCGCATCTTGGTCCTCCATCGGCTGCCTCAGCTCCTCGTACGCCCTCTTCTTGATAAATTTCCCCCCCTCCCACACAATGTGATCGACATTTTCGACGTTGGTCGTCGATATGATATCTCCCATATGTGGCAACCCAGACAGCATCCTGAGAAAGTCCTCCAGCCTCTGCTCAGAAAGATCATTCACGAATTCAGGAGCCCAAGTCCCTGTCCCCATGACCTGACATAGCAAAACATCCCTCGAGGCCGCAAGAGCGAACAACCTTGGGAACCTGTCGCTAAGCTTCCCCTCACCTGTCTAGTTGTCCCCCCAGAAGCGGAACAATGAGCCATCTCTGACCTGCGGCTGCAACTTGTGCACCAATGCAGGGAGGACTTCCCGAACACTAGCCCAAAGCGGTGACTCCCATCGCACCCTCCCCGCCACTAGATCGCCCCCACTTCGTAGACCTTGCGGATTAATCTGAGCACGAGAGACGAAGAGGGCCCCCATATTTGGGAAACCCATTTTGCCAACAACGCCTTGTTCATGCATTCCACATCACGAATGCCAAGACCACCCTCCCTTCTTCCCCGCATCACCTTCTTCCAGCCCACGAGGTGCATCCCCAATTTATGTTGCTTGCCATCCGACTAGAAGAACTTCTTCATAAGCGCTTCAATCTTCCTACGAACTCCGACCAGTAGGATGCGCGTGGAGTAGAAAAACAGTGGGATCGCCGACAACATGTGCTTTAACAGAATTAATTTGCCTCTCTTGAGAGGATGACTGCCTTCTAGCCCACTAATCTTTGTTCCATCTTATGAAGCACAACGTCCCAGTCCGCCTTCTTCAACTTTCCGTTCACTATCGACAAACCCAAGTAACAGGCAGCGTCCCCAGTGGGCAACCAGTCAACCCCACGATCCTCTCACGCTCGTTGTCAAGCATCCCAAAAGTGATGACCGCCGACTTGCTATTATTAGCCACCAAACCGGAAAGCTCGCCAAAAATATCGACCATCATAACTGCATTCTCCGTATGCTCCTCCGAGCCACCCAACAGTACTAGAGTGTCATTAGCATATTGTAACATAGGTATGGAAATCTCCTCCAAGCGGAAGCCCTCGCACAGATCTGCATCCACCGCATGATTGAAGAGAACTGCCAAGGCATCGACAACTAGAACAAAGAGCATCGGGGCCAAAGGACACCCCTGCCGCCCCATGCTATGGCTGGAAAAAACTGCCCTCCAGGCTTCCATAAAAAAGGACCGAGAAAGAAGAGGTCGTAACACATCTTTTCATCCAACCGATCCACTTCTCCGGGAAGCCCCTCCGGGACAAGGACGTCCATAGAAAGGTCCAATCAACACAGTCGTAAGCCTTGGAGAAGTCAAGCTTCCATAGTGCCCTCGACCGCTTCCACTGGAGACAAATTTCCATTGCCATCACCAGACCATCTACCATTTGGTGCCTTGGAATGAAAGCAATCTGCCCTTGTAAGACCACCGAGTCGAGGACCAGCTTGAGACGATTCGCCAGGGTTTTTGCGACAATAAGGTAGATCGCATTAGATAACACGACCGACCGGAAATCATCAACTCTAATCGGATTTTCCTTATTTGGAAGCAAGAACAAAAAGGCCCTGTTAACTCTTTCAAAACCCCTGTTACCCTCCGTGAACTTAGCCATGATGTCGAGGACCTCGCCTCTCAACATCTCCCAGAACTCCTTGTAGAAGAAGACTGGGAAGCCGTCAGGGCCTGGAGCACCCCCCGCATTCAGGCCCCATATCGCCTCCTTCAGTTCCGCCTCCGAGAACGACGCCTATAGCGCCGCCACCTGTGAGTCAGACAATCTCCTGACACCTCTTCCCTGCAACCCCCAGCCGCTACGTCTCTGTCTCCTCGAGGCCGCCACGAAATGCTCGCGAATCGCGGATCCCAGGCGGGCCTCCCTCGTAACCCGCTACCCCCCACAAGGAGCTCGTGAATATAGTTTCTCCGCCGCCTCCCTGACGCCACGCAGTGGAAGAAATGCGTGTTGGCTTCACCATCTCGAAGCCACCTTTGTCTGGATTTTTGTCTCCACTCCACCTCCTCCTTACGGTCTTCCAACAGAAGCTCCTCAAGTAAGTTCTGCCTCTCTTCTAGCTCCACCGGTTCGAGGCCCCTTTCGTCATCCAACTCATCCAGACGCGCTACGCCCACCTGCACGGCTGCGCCTCCATTCTCTTGAGCTTCCTCCGCCGGTTATTCTCCCTACCGAACCGAGCCAGGTGCGCCTTTAGGAGTGCTAATTTCTTAGAAAGGCGGGCGATCGCCGACCCCACCGGATGCCACTCCCTCCAGCGGTCATCCACGTTCTCACGAAATCCTTCCTCAAGTAGCCAGCACCTCTCGAACCAAAAGGTAAATCTACTCATCGACTCCTCCCCAGAGGACCAAAGAATCGACGTGTGGTCGGAGTGCGCCCGTGGTAACGCCCATGCCCGCGACAAAGGGAAGGCCTTCACACCTTCAATAGACAAAAGAAATCTGTCGAGCCTCGAATGAGACCTCGTATTGCGCCAGGCATAAGAGCACCCAACAATGTCAATAATCGAGAGTCTCAACGCATCCAGCGACCTCTGCAACATGTCCGACAAAGGGAAGGCTTCCACACCTTCAATAGACAATAGAGGAAGTCTCTATTCATATAGGTGAAGTGAATGCATCGCATTTGCTTTATTCTTCTTCATGTGGCCATGCTCATGAAGCCCGCCCTAGATAATGGGGCACCGGTTTCCGCTTCTGGGTGGAGGATTGGATGGGTCATGGCACTCTTAGGTTTTGTTTCCTTCGACTGCTTGCTTTGGCGTATGACGTGAATTGCACTGTAAGGGAATGCGGGAAGGATGATGACTGGCTTTCTCGGTATCATATTGCTTTGACTTATCAATGCTTTACTTTTTTTGCTTCTTTTGAAGGTCTTTCCTAAGATTAGGGGGTTATTAGACACTATGGACCACTACACATGGACATATATGCATTCCATGTTGTGGAAGACATACATGACCTACTCAGTGACGATCTTTGATCCTATAATTGCGTCAATCAGTTGCATATATGGTGATGGAAAGTGCGGTTATGTGTTTGAATTTTTGTTTACCTATCGAGGAGAGATTGGTTGATGTCTGGAGAGTGTAGAGCGAGGTTTTTCAAGCACGGAGGGTACATGCTAGTGCTGTACAGTGGTCGAGGAGGATGTTGAGCATTTTTTCTTCAGTTGCTTTGTTCTTAAGGAAGTTAAGTGTGTCGTGTGCATCGATTAGGTGGTAATGTTGGGCTATGTTTTATTTTAAGATTTCGTTTACATGCTGGATCATGAGAGTGGTCCTACCAAGATTTGGGTTGTGGCTATTTTCTAGTCTCTGTGGCCACACAAAATGGGATCATTTTTCGGAAGGAGAGATTGTATGTGGAGATTGGAGAATGTTTTAGAACATGCCAAAAAGCTCTGGGCCTTTTGGTCCTTTATATGGTTTGATTTTGTGAACATATATAGGTTTTTGGGTGGATATCTCCATGAAATCTCGCCTCTTTTCATTAAAAAAATGTTTCTAAGTCTTTTTCTTAAAGAAAAAATGGCATGCACCATATAGGTGTATGCTCAAAAACTTCACCATTTATCACCAATAGTTATTACAAGCCTATTGCAGATATAGAAACCACAAATTTACATATTCCAACTCTTACTCGACGCATTGGCATGTGCCGCAACATTCTCAGCATACAAGCGATCTTGACGAAACACCACCCCATTCCCGGCCAACTAAAGTGCCCAAATCACAGCTACACACCTCGATCTTTCCTTCTCCATGCCATTAGAATCCGTCCCAATGGAGCTCTAAAAACTATAGACGCTGTCAGAATTCACAATTCTATTCCCAAAGGCGTTTCAAATCTCCATAGAGCTATCACAAGTGAAGAAGAGATGATTAGCATCCTTTGCCACGTTCATGCACCTTGGGCACCTCGGATCAACCCCCTTAATGAAACATGTAAATAGCCTCCCTCTTCTAAATAGCCACACATGAATACTTTCACGCGAGTTGGAACTTTCCACTTCCTAATCTGCCTACAATCTGCCTTACAACCCCATGATTAAAAGTTATGGAATCCCTCAGAGCCCTGTAAGCCTTCCCAACCGAAAATACACCATTACACCAGATTCAACAATCCCACCCATCTGGGGGTCCAGCTACATCCTCAAGCTCTGCAAGCATAGTTAGAAGCTCCACCCATTGATCATAGAGCTCAGATCTGAACTGAGGAAAAAAAGTTATGTCCATCCCATGCTTCCTAGATCGAGCAGTCCGGATTTTCACCAGCATCTTCAGCCGTAGAAACCTTGCATCCAATGTGCCACCTTCACTCCAATCGTCTGTCCGGAATCGAAAGCATGTACCCTTCCTAACCACAAGCCCCCAAAAAGGATGTATCTCCTGTGTCACATTGCAAATGCCCCTCCAGAAAAATGAGGGTGCAACACCAAGATCACCAGTGCCCAGGAACGAAAGTCCGATCTCACATATTCTCCGAATAAGATTGCACACTAGACTGTCACATTCTTCCCAAATACAGGAGACCCATCTACCGAGTAAGGCCTTGTTCATCTCCTCCAAGCTACGCATTCCAAGGCCTCCATCCTCCTTCGCATACGACATCGTCCTCTAGTCCACCAATGGGAAGCCATTTGATTGCCCTTTTGAGGACCAGAAAAAAAACACCTCATGACGGTCCTCAGCTTCTTCCTAACATCAACATGTAAAAGCCTAGAAGACAGAAAAAGATCGGGATCATTGATAGGACCGAACACAATAAGACCAGCTTGCCTCCCCTAGACAAGCAAACAGACTTCCACCCAACCATCTTTTGCTCCAATTTCTCAATCACTAGTAACCGATCAGCAATGCGTATCCTGCCAGCCACCAGCGGCATGCCAAGGTAGGCAGATCCGTGCGTAGCGATCTCAACCATGTAGTGCTCACCTCAATCTCCAAATCTGACGGGCCAACCTGCCAGCCACCAGCGGCATGCCAAGGTAGGCAGATCCGTGCGTAGCGATCTCAACCATGTAGTGCTCACCTCAATCTCCAAATCTGACGGGCCAAATGGGACGAACTCTGCCCTGCCCCTGTTCAGCTTCAACCCAAAGACAACATCGAAAAATGTCCATGACCACTGATAGGCCTCTGCAACTGTCTGCCACACACTCAGCAAAAAGAATTGTCATCTGCATACTAGAGGATGGGAATAGACATTCCGTCCCTCGAATAACCACCGTAGTATCCCCAGAGACTGCCTGCTCAACCATGACCCCAGGGCATTAGACACAAGGACAAATAGTAAAGGAGCTAGAGTGCATCCTTGACGAACACCTCGTTGAGGCTGAAAGAAGACCCCCTTCAGTTGCCCATTTATAAGAACAACATATGCCGCAATTGTGATACACCTTGTCATCCATGAAATCTACTTATCCTGGAAATCCCGCCTGAAAAGAGATGCCCAAAGAAAGCATCGGTCAAGACAATCACGGGCTTTCGAAAAATCTACCTTCCACAAGACACCATTTACTTTTCTCCTGCGCCAATCTGCCACGATCTCAGAAGCCAAAACCACACTATGCATGAGTTTTCTGCCCGATAAGAAGGTACTTTGGACCGGTCACCCCCCGTAGACGATTGACCAGTAGCTTGGTCACCAGAAGATGTCACATTGGATAGTGCAATTGGTTTATAATTCTCAATTCTTATTGCCACACCCTTCTTTAGGAGCAAGAAAATAAATGAACGATTGAGTTGATCAAAACCATAGTTTCACTCATGAAATTCTGCCACCACTTCCAATACCTCTGCAATATGATCCCAAAACTCCATATAGAAGAAGACCCAAAAACCATCCAACCCAGGGCTGTGTCCGAATTCAGCCCAAAACGGCTTTACGTACCTCCAACATCCCAAACCCTTCGTCAACAACATCCAGGTCAGAAACATGACCCACTTCTAACCCCAACCATCGCGACACAGTGAGGTGGTCGCATGCACATGCCTCGGAAATACTCAATAACCGCCCTTGCTACCCCCCTCCTCAAGGAACTCTTCTCATCTCTACTGAATGTATCATGTTTCTCCTCCTCCTACCGTTCACTCCCGCGTGAAAAATATAGTATTTGCATCTCCTTCCTTCAACCACTTCTGCCTTGACCTCTGCCGCCATTTGAATTCACTCTTCCGATCCTCCTCCAAGATTTTCTGAACCACCCCTTGACTCACGAGCTCCTCCTCATCCAACTCCCTCTCATCCTCCATCGAGTCTAATCTCCCCAACTCGACTTGTGCTTGATTCCTCCTCATCTCATGCTCAACTCGAGTGCCCCTCTTGAACTCCAAAAATCTATGTCGCAGTGCTGCCAACTTCATCGCAAATCTTACAATAGCCGACCCCTCCACCTCTAACTCCGACCAGAATGAGCATACCATATCACAGAAACCTTTTGCCCAATAGCCAACATCTCTCAAATCTGAAGTATGAAGAACCCTTTCTGTTGCAAGAGTCAAGAGGGAAGAGAAGTCACATTAGTAAAGTTGGACAGTTCCAAGGCTTCAGCATATAGAGAAAATGGTCAGTGCGTGAGTGGGATGAGGAGTTTCTCTAAGTGTATCTACGATTAACAACGTTCATGACCTCCATGGCAAGCTCCTACACAACCTCACAAAACAGATAAGAAACAAGATCCTGCACACCTCCCCCCCTCGGTTTATCATCCACATAGAGCATGTCATTAAAATCCCTAGCCATAATCCAAGCCATCTCCCAATATCTAATTCTAATTTGATGCAACTCATCCCACAACACCATATATGTGTATGCACTTACAATGCCGTACACTAAGGTCACAACAAAACATGATTGATCCACCTTGTTTGTTAAAACACAGAGATCGAATGAACCAAGATTGTCTCATCAACCAATTCATACATGTCACCATTCCATGCCATAACTAATTCCCCCCGTGCTTCCATTCACCAAGACATCTCTGAACTCATTAAGATGGGGACCCGACGTGGAACTGCATCTCACCGACTCCTAAGAATCAAATTTGGTCTCCTTTAGGCATGCAATATTAGTCTTCCACTTGGTTAGCATGGACCCAACCGCCAATCGCTTATCCGGCTGGCCCATGCCTCTCACATTCCATTATATGAGCTTTCATTGGGAAACCAAGGGGGGAGCCCCTACCATCCGCACCCCCACTATTTGTGCAATCTCCTGCTTGTAGCGCCTCTCAACATCATTCTCACCACTCCCCCTTGCCGCCACCTTGCAAATCACCCCCTTTTCACCCTCTACTTCAATATTCATCACCACCGTTCCCTTTTCCTTATCAGTAACCTCAGTCATCATCATCATCTGGTTATCGCAGACCTGCAAAGTGCCCCCTTCTGCCCCTTGTCGTGGTACAACAAGCCCCGCCTCAACATCAGAGCCATTAATGACTCAAAATAGGATCACTCTCAAGCAACATTTACTCCCATTCCAGCACATACGTCTGACGATGCTTCCGCAAGAAGGTCAGCAGTTATTTCGCCAACTCGGATGCCAACCCATCAACGATTGGCTTCTCCTGGTTGCTCTACGTTGAACCCCAGTGCTCCCCCCCTAAAACTTCGTCCGATGCGATGAAGCAGTCCCCTTTCTTTGATGGGCCAGCCTTGTCCCAGTTTCAGAGCCCTCCCCGCCCCTTGGCCCTTCCACTGCTACCACGACAACCATCACAATTCGAGGAGCCGCCAACACCTCCGTTGATGGAGATCGCAGTCACTCTCACTGCCTTGCATTCCAGAGATGTCACGACCCCTTGAGGTCAACCTCTATGACCGATATTGACCCAAGCATTGACCCCAAGCTCGGCCCCGCCACGAGCACATTGAGTATTGGAGCCCTCCTCGAGTCATTGGAAGGATGCACCCAAGTAATACACAACTACAATAAGGATTAGGGGGGGGGGTCCGAAAAGCGCCTATTCAGACTTGCACCAAAAGGTCCCACCAACCGGATTAACGGGTTTAGCATAAAACCCAACCCGAAGTTAGATCTCGAACCGCCAACCAACGTAGCCTTCAAGAAATCGGAAGCGGCATTAGGGCTTTCCCCAATGCAACCGTTGGACTCCGCCGCCCTCCAAGCCAACGACCATCGGACTTCCCGCCGTCGATCACAGCCCCTGGTCATCTCTGACCAACGACGATGCCATCTTCGACGCTCCTCCAGTTTCTAAAACCTGCAGCCACAGGGGTACCCTCCTCCCTCCGATCCACATTGTCGCTCGCAGTGGTGATTGGGGTCGCCCCCCCTTCATTGCAAGAGCCACCTCCGAGCCCTCACCTGGCCACAAGCCGAAGCTACACACCTCCACGACCTCGCCTAAGTGCTTCAAGGTCTCCCGTAAAATTGCGATCCTTATACACCTCAATGAAAACCCAGCAACAGAGAGCTTCCATGCCGGTTCATCATCCCCTGCACCTCCATCAAGGAACCGGGGCCTTCGCCATGAAACCACTCCTCTCGACTTCGGTGAAACCAGTGCCCCCACAATTGCCTCCCTTGCACCCTTCGAAGACAAACCCCTAATGTAGAGAGCTCCTCCATGCAACCAAATTGCGTCAACAGAAGAGCCTCCTTCCTTCACCGCCACCAGCCTTTCCCACATTCTTCGCAAGGCCTCCACATCTCCTTCTCCCACCACAAGTCCATCCAACGGGCACTCTTTCGACACATCTTTCACTAACTGCAATAGCAGCAATCCCCATTCCACATCAGACAACAGGCCCACAGGAGGGGTCATCGTCGCTGGCTCCAAGCGCTCCGTATCAGTGTCGATGTCCGCAGCAACTGGGTTCGTCGTCGTAGTCGCCTTCTTCGACCAGTTTCCCCTTAAGTCACATTCCCTTCGTCGATGCCCTGGTTCCTGCAACGGAAGCATAGCTGCTCCACTGCTTTGCAGGACCATGACAAATGGTTAGCGGCTCCACACCTGAAGCACCATCTCGCAGACCCTCCCCGAGGCATCGACGCGTGCTTCTTATCCTTCGGGCTGCTCCAAGGGCCATTCCTAGCCAACTCCTCCATAACCACATCCTCCTGCTCCTCCCCTTCCTCCCCCTCTATTATAGTGGCCCTCCGATCACTAGGGTTGACAGCATCCTCCCCTCCAGCGCCACTCCGACTCCCACTCGCTCCGCTCCCGCTCATCCTTCCCAAAGTGCCAATGGTCACACTAGTCTCTGATTCTTGCATCATCTTACCAAACTCCTTCAAGGTCTATTCCAAAAGTGATGAAACAACATTTCTGTCCAAATACCACCCATCTCTCCCAAACCCTGCCAATATTCAACCATTGCCAACGTGTTTCAAAACTCAAGGGACTATAACAAATAAAAAAAGTGTTGATTCCAATAAGTAATATGCCCTAAGTTTGTTTAAAAAATTGGATGTCGTTTATGATACTGTGTCTTAAAAAATGGATTTTGTCATTTTATGATGCCTTGTCGTCAAATGAGACCTTACTATTATCCATATGAACTCATTTTATGGGATAGTTACAATGGTTTCATTAATATTGGCCTAATTACAGGCTCTGAAAAAGAAGCATCTTTCGCCTTTTCATTTGCGTCTATTTTGTGCCTTGTTTGTCTTGTCCCGAAACTTTGCATCTGAATAGTTGAATTTGACATTAGAACCATCATCCTCTTTTCGATTATGCAACAATATGCGAACCTCTCTCTATCTCTCTAGCATTTTGAAAGAAATCTTCTAGATATATGCCTTAGTCAGCCAAGTCATTCTAAGCTTTCCATCAAAATTGGAACGAAAAGATTTCTGATTAGAGAAAATACGAAAAGCTTTAGCCATGGGATTGGTGCTAGCTCTTCTGATAGATGTAAGTTGTCCAAATCGCCCTTAATTTAAATCAAAGTAGCTAGCTGCTTATGTTGGTAGTCGCTTCATCTATTGACAGAATTTGTAGGTTTATTTCACGTGTTGACGTTTTCCCAAGCAGGGACCATCTGCTTAAGTAACCGTTTACGTAAATTGTATCCTTCCAAATATGTTCATTCTATGCAATAACCGTTGTCAGATATCTCGCCTGTGTTCTATCCAACCTTGGAGGCTTTAATGTATACAAAGTAAATATGTCCATTCTTCTGTTGCCACATGCCAAGAGCAAGTTTGATCGTGTGGCTATATCAAGACTTGGTGGCACGACTTATTTTTCTTGCAAGTGCCTTGACCATGAGGTTTGCAGCCAGCTTTCTAGTTATGCAAGTTATTCCCAGTTCAATAACTACATATTTGTTGCAGCTGCCAATCTGCTTGGTGAAAAAAAAAGAATGAGTTTGTCAATTACTTGCAGTGATGTAGAAAACATGCCAAAATCGACAATCACATAGCAAATCTGACACGGAGCGCTACTGGGAGCTGTCATCCTGACTGTTCTGAAATACCTACTTCCACCTAGGTTTGCCATCTCTTGTTGCATTTCATAATATAAGCTTATTGAAGCATCAACTGCCTAACCATATCTGCTTTCCTTCTAGATTCTCTGTGATAGACATCTACACAGTTTTTTTTGCTAACTGCGTGCTTGTTCAGGTTTGACGGCAATACCGGCCGTTTCGTTCGACTCGAACTTGGAGGAAGATGACGTAGCGGACAGCTGCACCGTATGCCTCTACGAGTTTGAAGAGAAGGAAGATGTTTGCCGGCTGATCAACTGCCGGCACGTTTTCCATGCGTGCTGCCTCGAGCCTTGGGCAGATCTCGGGCGGCATACCTGCCCCCTCTGCTGGGAGCGTGCCCGGAGTGGCTGGGGTCCGAGCTCTACGTTTCCTGAGCCTGCCCGGATACCAAGCGGGGGAGGTTCTCATTTGATGGTTATATCATTGTGTTCCTGTACATAAAATGGCACTTTACTTGCAACCCTAAGAGAATCCAGTCCAAAGCTGATGCCTCTGCTCTGTCTGCTTACTTCTCGCAGGGTGATAATAGAACTAAAGTTTGCCAGACAGCACATCAAATGGACCTTTCAGCTGCCCTTGTTCAGAAACACAAGACAGAGGCCCTTACTGGAAGAACTGCCTCTGCTAACGGTTAACCTGAAATTAACGCACTCGCTGAATATCTTGAATTCAGCCCCCAAAAAGGTAATAAACGTAAGTTCTCAATTTTCTTTCATCAAAATAAACTGCCTGTTAATACTCATAAAACAGATTGGATGATGGGCATCATGCAACTTGCAGTCAGAGCAATTAGACATACCGTGGAAGAATAAATTTCAATAAAAGAGGCAGTCAGACCAGTCAAGCCGATGCCAAAGTCTTTGCTAGAGCCTAGAGGGAAGCAGCAAAAACTTACCACCTTGAGGCTCCTGGTGTAAAAAAAGAAGAAAAGCTTCAAGACGGAAAGCCATAGGCACACACCTGCACGCTCCATTGTTTATTTGAAGGTTCACCCTACAAACAGGTTATACAAAAAAGCTCTCTCTGAAGCATCTTGATTGTGAAGTTCCAAAAGTTTTAACTGTGATACAGATTCCCTATATCTCGACCAACCAAAACAATATGGATAATGTGAATCAAGTTTCAAGACATTCAACAAGACCTCCATTGAATGAGTCTTGCTGGCTCAGGATTGTTCACTCAATTTTTATGGACTGTTCACTCAATTTTTATGGAAAAGGAAGCTACCATTTGTATTGTAAATATTCATTAATTCTTACTTCCAATCACATTATTGTAGGATCGCAACATTATTGTAAATATTAATTAATTCTTACCACCAAAATAATCGATGCCTCGAAATTGATCCAATTAGTCACATGACATCATCCTCTTCCTCTGCCATCTTGACCAATCATCATTTTTTTAAATTTAATTTTTAACGTATAAACCCCTGAAGACTTGCGTAATTAAACAGAAACCCTTGTAAACCTTGCGATTACACACACGTCTATAAATACTATACCAGCACCTTGTAGTGTGCATAGAGGAAACCAAGACAATACCCGATCATAGATGAGGTATGGATCATGGCAAAGTGTACAAATGTTAGGTATTCGAGCGCATGGGTATATATGTAATAATGTATGTTTATAGGGGTATATGAGATAAAACTTCTTGTTACTTATTTTTGCCTACTTGTTAGTAAGTTGGATTATTATTGTTTTTATATAAAATTGACATATTATTATTGTTATTTTATAATTATACATAGATACGTTGTGCTATTGATTTCAAGTTACATTCCATGGATCATGGGATCCAAAGATTAATGCATTCGTTCAGAACTGCATCTCTCTTGGGATGGAGGTGCCTGTACATCTTCTCCGATACGTGGAGCTTACTACGACCCATCCATCCCCTTCAAACGAATGTCAACCTACTACGTTGTCTTTATGTCACGAGAATGAGCCGATGCCATGTGTGGAGGATGTACGTGACACTCTTGCCATGGCTTGTCCTACCACCTCCGCAGGCGTGGTCCAAGCCCACCGTCGTTTCTTAGAGCTCTTGCCCGATGGGTATATCTTCCTTGATTAAATTTCCAAATTTACGTATTGTTTCTAATCTACTATGTCAAAGTTATTTATACGATGAAGTTGGTCAATACAACCATACACTGAAGGATCAACATAATGTAGTGAAAGAGCTGTGCAAGGTCTAGAAGAGATTCAGGATTGTAAGGACTACAAATGGATTCATACGAGTCTGTGTGATCAGTAGAGGATCTTGGACAATGTTTATGTAAGTAATTTATCCGTATTCGTTTGAGAGTCCTTTTGACTCATAGTTTGATAAAAATACATTTCAAATGCAGAATGCCTATGACATCTGTTCTAAGCATACTCGAGAGATGTTTCGTATCCCTCCAACTCACATGGCCAGCAACATGATTATAGATAGTATTTACTGGGTCGGAATGGTTGCGTTGGCCAAGCTGGAGGGGGAGGTTAATTGGAAAAGGGTCAAAGAATTCTTCCCATCTTGGTGCACTTTTGAAAGGTAGTAAGTATTAATCTGTTCATTGTTATTTTAGTATTTGACATCCTTACTTTATCTGCTTCCAAACAGATAGAGTCAATATTGTGATCTCTTCGCTTCTGAGGATTCTGAGAGACGTTCTCTTGCAGGAAGGACCAACAGAGGGATGCAAGAGATCAAATTTAATAGTGATGTCACAAACTTCAAGGAAGTAAGGGCTGAATTGGTAAGCATCACAATACATTATTAACATACTTTGATGCTAATGGTGGACGACAATGTGAACCAACACTTGTTAATAATAGTTTTCATTTTTGTATTGTGATAGCATGCATCTTCCCAACACGAATTGATACTTAAGGAATGGTGGCCGAAGACCCACATGCGATGCGATCAATGGTCCACACAAGAAGCTCAAGCTGTAGCGATGAGTGCTTCTTGGGTTTTCACAAATCCTTTTAATTCTTGAGTAGAAACTTTAAGTGTCTATTGTTAAAAGGTATCTTTAAAATGCATGACCACACGATGAGCTCTTCGCAAAGAAGTATGACATCCTTTCCGATGAGGATCACCCGTTATTTGACGCCAAATTCTGGCCGGAGGTGATTGATAGACGACAGGTTGGCCCCAACCATCAGTAGACCTTGGGGGGTCCACCTTAAATTCTCGTCAAAGTCTAGTTGCGACACTCCAGGTGCCACGAGCATATATGGTCCCCCACCATCGCAATATACACAATCATCTATGGCACCTCCTCCAGACCCGACACATCTTAGTAGGATATCCACCAACATCGATCACATTTTCACATTTTGAACTTCGTGAGTGGGTGGAGAACAGAGTCAATGTCCTAGAATCTCGGTTCGTAGTCTGATAATTACATATCTCATAATTTTTTATTATTACATGATAGAATTAATAATATATTTTTAAAATATAGGGGCACCCGTCGGGGTGGAAAGAAGGTCATCAACCATCACGATGATCGGAGTGACGGGGATTAGGATGGGGATAACAATGAAGATGAGAGCAACTTAGGATCGTAACGCATTGGTCGATTCATCATAGAGTCGTCATCCACAGGAGGTATGTCGAGGCGGAGGAGAGAGCAGAGAGGGAGAGTCATTGACAGAGAAGGAAAGAAAAGGGGAAAGGAATCCTTCATCGATGGAAGAAGTGAAGGATTTGACACTTGTTAATGAACGTGTCAAAGTATGTGGGAGAATCACTAGATAGTTGCATTGTGATTGCGTTTATGAACTTGAATGTGACATATGTAGGTTCACTATGTGTATATGAATGTGTATGCTTGAATGCATGTCTATATGCATCATACGTTCTTTCTCGATTGTAAGTGAAGGCGATTGTAATGGTTTCTTGTTGTTGACATAGAGTTTGGATAATTGCATGTTATAGGCTTTACATTGTTTCTTTATACATATATGATGTTGTGTATAGTTTCAGGTCATAGATATACTATTCAATGGAGATAATATCTAAACCATAATGATGTCATATGAATGTATTGGGCATGGAGGTACTATCTCTAATGAAATTATTTGCAGGCATGAGGGTGCTTTCATGGTTCATTTATCTATCATATGCATGCATTATCTATCACGTGTAGGAGGATCACTAAAAGGTGAGAAGACACCTACTTCACTCGAGGTAATTTTATTCTTGTTTATTTCATGTAGTACTAAAGAGTGAATGATTTCTATTGTTGTTTATAGATTTTTTTTATATTGTATACATGCAGGCATCATTGGAGCGCCGATGCACCTATGAGGCACGGTGAGTGTGTGTTTGTTGTATGTGTATAAATGTGTATGTGACTTGCAATATATGTATGCAAGTGGATGTGTGTGTGAATGTGTGATTGCAGGTTAGAGTTCATGATGGTCTTCTTGTCAATGCTATCAATGATGGGGCTTATGGGTGATGCCATGATAATCGTGTCACTACAACAAGTCAAAGGAGTTCTAAACATTTTGCATGCCACTGAGTAGATGGGGTTAGTGCATATGATGATGTTTGTCATTATATCATTACCCATACACCCTCTTCATGTATTTATCTTTATATATCTATAAGATGATTTCTTGAGTATTTGCAAGCTCACAAAGATGTTACCTACATTTATTTTGGAAAGTTTCATCTCTCATTTAAATTTTCTATTGGTTGGATGCTCGTTGTCGATTAATGATGAATCTATAGATGTTTTTAGATCTATGAGATGAGCATGACTTAATGACACTAGTTAAAGCTTCAAAAAGATGATTACGATTTTTATATGCTACTACATGTATATGTAATCGCGATGGAAGAGGAAAAGGATCGACGAAACTGAACCAGGTACTGATTTTTTTGTTCTGGAATCAGAAAATGCGATTACATATAGTCCCATATGTGGTCGCATCTTATGTGTTTTTTAATATGTTGGCAGCAACAGTTACGAGCACGAAAGACCACAGTGCTCGCATTGTACGAGAACATTACGACCACATTATGGTCGTAACCACATTTGCGACCATGCGCATGCGACCACACCCCTTGCGATGACATGTAGTCGCATACGGCAAAAACGGCTATATCACGACCATAATGCGAGCAGAATGGAATTACATTCATGCTCGCATTATCTTATAGTATTTTTGAATTTTTTTGTGGTACTTCAAGATGTTATTGGTCAGTTCGAATATCCACTACCTAGATCATTCACTTCCTCTTCGTATACGGACAAAATTACATCCCTCCTACCCCTTCTTTCGATCAAACAAGACCTAAACTTTGTCCGTTATTATTCCGTCCCGCTGTAGACAATCATGCAACGCTATGCGGTGACGACAGCTTAGATGCCTTATCCTATGCTCCGTTTGGTTGCAGGGTTGGGCATAGTTGGGTTGGCCCAACCCGGGGTACCCCTCCTTCCAATCCTCCCAATCTTCCTCACAGTTTACTATTCAGAGAGGTACCCCAACCCAACCCAACTCTGCAACCAAACGAACCCTATGTATCTCATGCACCTTCGCAATGTCACGTTGTATGCTCTGGGTGGCAAGTGTGCAACTTAATCATTATGCTACACTTAATGCTTGATTGCCAGTCCCTCGATTTTTCACTATGCGGTGTTGCCTCATTTTGCGTGCTTAAGGTTTGAGCACCCTATTCTCTTCCATCACATTCTAATGTTAGATGGGATCCAAAGACTCAAATGTCTTCTTCTATCTCGAGTAAAGTTTCCAGCATTAACCATTCCAATTTTTGAAGGGGCTTTAATCTTACTAGGATGTTACCGCGCACCGCAGCTGAACAAAATTGAGTTGATGTGATTTGAAAAAAACATCGAGTTTTACTACTTGTTATGAAAAATTTTAGCTATATTTTTTCGATAATCAACTCATGATCAAGACAGAAATAATTTCGTAGAACAAACAATTCAAGGTTGAAAAAACTGTTACTAATAATAATAGTCGAGGCTCATAAAACCAAATATTCAACAACATTTCATAATGATATACTTGAATGTCTACAAATTGCTTCATCATAATGCTTCCTAAATGGTAAGAATATGTCAACCATACAATTTTGCAATTTAGTGTGACAAAAGACATCTTATTATGTCACAATATTGCTAATATTTATTTTTTTCCATTTTAAAATAAGAAACCAATATGAAGTGTAATTATTGCCTAAAACTAAATAGAAAATATTGGGAAAAGATGTTTGTTCATTTTTCTCTTACGAAAACCTCATATGTAACAAATAATTCTGTTGCATCCCATCCTTTATGTTGAAATATCCAAGTTATTTAATAGTTAAGAACCTCGATTGTCATTATTGTCACTGGTAAGAACATATGTAGACTACAACTTATTAGAAATTTGAAGAGAGGAAAAATGATTTGCATCCAGTAATAAAATTTGATATAATCATATGGAATAATGCAAACCAACCAACAAACCTACGGGAGAAGATGATTAAAATCATTATCTTAAAAAACTGTTCAAACATTTGGGAGAACATAATATTTTTATCCATAGAATGCAAAGAAAGTCAAATAAAAAACTAATTCATTATATCAAAGATATTTAACATTTCATGTAAAGTAATCACCACATGCAGTCAAAAACCAAATCGAAAAATATCACAACACACCCAAACCCTTTTACAACAACAAAGATCACAACCTCTAGTCAAACAATAAAGAAAATGATTTATCCAACACTATTAAGAATATAAACAGTATAACATAATCATTCAGAGAGACCTTATATTCAAACATTAATTGCAAGCTAAAGGGATATTTTCTATCGTTATTCACACCTATCATGTCCAAATTGAATAAAATAAAAAGATGTAAACTTCCAATAAATGGAGAATGAAAGGCATATTAAGCGATGTATCATAAGCAAACAAAAAAATCCCAAGGTACGAAAAAAAGCGGAAAAATAACTGTCAAACAAAAGCAGTTCATGTCCAACAGAAGAAAAGTTTCAAACAAACACATGGCAGACATAATGAGCATACAATCATCAGGAATTCAACTCAAAATATTTGTCTATCTCATGAAAATATTTAACAATGTTCAACGGAAAGTCTAGTATATTCATCGAGGTATTTACATAATATTCTTAAAAAACAGATAATATTTTATAAGGAAATATTGACCTTATCATTGATACATCTTCTTATGAAGACAAAATGTTATATTTTAGAAGGAAAAATGGGGCTACCCCTGTTGGAGCTAACTTGGCTCCACGTACTTTATTTTCCAATTTTTTATTTTTAAAATAAACCAGTGGAAACTCATCACTATATCCCTATATTATGCCATTCAAGTTTCGTGCGAAACAAAAACTCCTACAGCCTCCATCTAGACAATCATTTTTAAACAGTCGCATAATTGTTGAAATCGACTGGATGGAGATCATAGGAGTCTCTATGTTTTCATGAAATTTGAATGACATAATATAAAGATATAATAATAAAAATCCACTGAAATATTTTTCAGAAAATTAAGAAAAACGGGGTGTACCCATTTTAGAAACATTGTAATGAATAGTTTGAATCGTATTTCCCGTTAGCACCATCAGGAAGACAATTAAGGCTACAACTTTTTTAAAAATTTAAACTTTTCATCTAGATAGAATTAACTACAACCAAAAGAATAATATCTAACATTTTTTATATTGTTACAAAAAATTAAAATAGTCTCAGACTAATTTTAGTAAACTAATTTATTATCAAGAAAGAAAGAAGTTGACAGAACAAACAATTCAAGAGGAAAAAATAATATGTTATTTGGAAGTACAACGTGGCAAGGTTAAGGCGAGAAATACTCAAGTAATGCCTCTCCTACATCAAATCGAAGCAATGTCTCTCCCACATCAGACCACGTGACAACTAATAGGAGAAAATCGGACTTTATATAAGGCATATAGATTTTCAAGGCCGACACCACCTTTTTTCGGTAAAACTTGGCACTTGTCAAGTTTCCTGATGCTTGATGGCTCATACCACATTTTCACTTACTTAATAACCCACCTCCATCGTTCATAAAAAAAGAGTCAAATCTCCTTGCTTTAAGGGCATGTTTGGTTGCTGGGTTGGACTGGGTTGGGTTGGGCTGGGTTGGGATGAGTGAATAGTAATATGTGAGGAGGAAGTACCCTTGTGAATAGTAACCAGGGTTGGGCCAACCCTGCCCAACCCTGCAACCAAACAGGCCCTGGGTTGAAGAAGAATGGGAAAAGACATGGTAATAGTGGTGCTAGATTATCGTTGAAAGGGAAAACACCATGCCTAGATTTGTACAACATAGTAGCTTCAATTAGGGCACATAGCTCTCTGGTTTACTCAAAAATTTCAACATCATCAATGGGTTCTTGAATTTCACCTTCTTTATAAGATGTTAGATCTTAAGAAAGAAGAGGCAAACTCAAACACAAGTGAAGTATTGAAATACGTGCTCAAGCCCAATTCAAAGACAAAGGCCAACATCTTAAGGAAAGAAACTCATGTTAAAGACAACCAGAGGCTTTTATTTTTCGAATCTTGATATTGTATTTTTTCTTTATATCGTTGTAAAGAACCTCAGAAATTATTGGATCATGCATAACTCTTGGAGTTCAGGTTCATTGATGAATATGTGATTCATCACTCTAAAAGATGAAAATAGAGCCTTGTTCCCACGTCATTACTTGCATTTAATCACTTAAATTGCATTTCTGTCATTCATGCATATGTAAATAAGATTCATATTTTAGCATGCATAATTGCATTTAATAAGAAGTCAAAATCCTTGTATATTATCACATGTATAATCTCATAACTTCCCTTATTTTTATTTATTTTTCACTAACTCCAAATTAAATAAAATCAACTTGGATGTGTACATATTACTAACATTAACAAAGAAAAAAATATAAAAAACTTCTATATTTGCCCAATAAAAACCAAATCCTAGTTTGGAGACCAAAAGACGATCTCCTATGAACCCTACTCACTTTTGAATTAATGTACATTCAATTATCTACAAAAGAAGATCAAATTCAAAAGAATCGGACTTCATATGTGAAACTTGGATTTTGGGACCTCACTGTATATTGTACATATTGACTATCTTGACCTTATTATTTTATGTACAAAATAACTCTTATTTATTTATTTATTTTGCATTTAATTTCTTTGATTATTGCTTTAATAAAATATACAAAAATCTAGATCAAAATTCAAGTAAATATCAAAGAAAATAAATCACTCTGAGTCTGTATATATAGTCTGTATATATGTATCTTTTTATTTTATTTATTATTTCTTAATTATTAAAAATACAAAAAATTGTATTAGAGTGTATATATTTATTTTATATTTTATATTTTATCTTTATTTTTATCTTATTTAAAAATAAAAAAAATGCAAAATAAAAATTTAGGCATTTTATATATAGAGTACCGCCAAAAATACGTTTTGTACAGATGATCTCTTTTGATCTTGGTCCCTTCACGAAAGATGTAAATATCATCGATAAAAGAAACATTTATGTAGAACATTTTTGATTTGATGTCATTTACTATTTTTATTGAATTTTCCTTTAATTTATTCCTTGAATTTTCCGGGAGCGATACGTGGTAGCTGGAGCCGCCACGTGTTACTGCCTTTTTCCTTTTTATTATTGTTTTACTTTATTATTATTTTTTATTATTTTCTATTTATATATATTATTATTAATTTAATTTAGTTTTCATTATTATTTCTCTTTCCTCCACCTTCCTCTTCCTCTGCCCACCGATGCACTTCACTAGTGGTGCACCACCTCCCCTTTCTCGCTTCTTCCATGATCGTTACAGCCTACGACTGTTACGAGCCCTCTGCCTGCTCCCTCAAAAACTTGATCATCGTTACCCTCTGCCATTATCCACTGAACTTCCATCATCAAGAGAAAGGAGTTGCGATGTGGCCGGTGACAATGTCTCTTCATCTCCAGCGAGATCCAACGAGTTGTTGCAGCCTCCTTGGTGTGCTGCCTGAGCTCGGCTCGTCGAGGATTCGAACGAAGACTCCAACCCCAGTATATTCTTCTACTCCTTCTTCCCATCTCCTCTTCTTCTCCCTTCGTTCTTTCTCTCCTTGCCCTATTTCTCTTCTATAGATTGTCATCCTCCGCTCTGCTCTCGATCACACCTCCTCCGCGTGACTCGCCATCAATGCTCCGGTCTCGCGCCTCGTACCTCCACCTTCTACCCTTGCCATAGTTGCCAACCACCACTGTCTTTGATGAGCTCAACCACCACCCTCACATGCCTCCTCTATCTTCACGCTCTCCACTCTCGCACACGGAATCTCCAGCCTACACCTTCGCCTCGACATCAGATTCTCCGGGTGCCACAACCGCTGTGCCTTAAGTTTCCAACTGCACCTCTGATCGCGCTTCTCTTCTCCATCAACTGGACCACTACCTCATGTAGAGCTTCCACATCCACCTCGGTCGGTCCACTGTCGTAACCCCATTCTGCCGAGCTCACCCAAGTTCTCCGCCAACCGCCTCAGCTTCCCCCCACGTGAATTGCACGTGGGGCGGGAAAATTATAAGAACCCCCCATGGTTCTGGTAGTTGCATTTTAATCCTCTCAGCAATTTATTTTATTATTCATTTTATTTTCTGTATTGTGTATCAGACCTTACATTTACACTTTATTTTGACTATTATTTTCGCATTGTACTTCGTTATAAACTTTGCATGTTGTAAAATAATTAATTCTTTATCATTTGAGGAAATGAATGTATTTTTGTGAGTTGTGCTTGATTTATTATCTTTATTTTGGTGAAAATTATCATATTTGACCACTGTAAGCTTTTTAATTCATAATAAATCAATAATTTCACCTAAAATTCCCAAAAATTCACATTAGGTAGAAATTATTGTTCTCTAATCTATTTTCAAAAATAATTGTATTTTGCATGTTTAATTTGCATAAAATAAATTCTATGGTGATTGAATTAAATAATTTTTATTGCTATGCAATCTTGATATTTTTAGGATTAGAAATTTTCCTGGATAGATCTTAATTAGATACATCTAGGTTACTTTTAGTTTTAGAAATTAATCAACTTCGCTTTTTATTAAAATTAATTTATTGCTCAATTATTTTGCATTGTTTTATTTCCATAAAATTCATTTTGCATCAGAAATATTCAAAAAATCAATGTAGATTAATTTTATCATAATTAACTTAATATCAATTTTTCATAATTTTTACATCTCATTCACACGAAAAATTGTTATGTTCATTTTGCATTTACATCATATTGCATAAAACTAAAATTCTGATTTAAAAATCGTATATTAAGTTTGATAAATTGAGCCTTAAGTTGTTCCTTTGCCTTCTTGAGTCGTCCCTAAGGCTTTCCCAAGTTAAATAAACACATGCCCATACATTGCTTATATTGATTAATTTATTCATTCATGTGGCTAAAATTTGTTTGATCCCTCAATGCTCGACTACAACAATATTTTGACATAATTAATTAGGGTATTTTAGGATTCATTAAATGACACTTTGCTGGGGAGGCAAATGGCTTAGGTTCAGTTAGAAAACTTAGAGTTAGATTTTTCATTCACTCGAGTAATCTGACCCCTGAGCCATTTTGTATATATTTCATTTTTTCCTCCTTTTCTCTATTTATTCATTGTATTTTCTTCTTATTTTTGTTTATATTGTGGTCATCTCTGTTACATAAATTCCATCTTTTTGGTTTGAGGGACTGGTGGACTTGGAGTACATCGGAGGTCGACAAACGTGAAACGAGCTGATTGTTGAAGAGCCAAGAAGATTAAATTTATTTTTGAGAAAGTCATTTCATTTCATTTTTTTGTAATTATTCATTTGTAATAATTTAGGTAATCGCATCATTTACAGTGACTCTTGTTTAAGATCTCCCACGTGTATTAAAGACTCGTACACTATTTTTCTTTTTTTTGAGGTTGTGTCGAAAATGGTTCTCGAATTAAGTGGCAATATTTAGGATAGGCACTTAACGCTTCAAATTTCATTCAAACTCAAATTCAAAATTGTTTGTGTCCTCGTAATATAGGCCACACATATTCATTGATCACATCTTTCTTGAACGATTAAAAAGACACACATAAATACGTACAATTAGCTCAAATACAAATATGCTTCTTCCCGGCTGATAATATCCTATTTAGGTGCTGCTTTTTTGACTTCCATGAATTTAGTGTAAAATTTTAAATTCAATCTAGCATAACACATGGAGAATGCCATGCATCATTATAAGGACATTCTTACTCGAGTATACATCATAGTTTCTCGCTTGCATTCCATTTTCTAATTACTCTCTTGATTTATACCTAAATCTAAAGGAAAAAGGGACTGAACAGTAGGCGTGTATTTTGTGCTCATATAAATATCAGTGCTAACCAAAGTTTTAAAATTGGGATTGAATTGGTGCATATTGACAAAAAAATGAAATAAAATGAACACTTATTTTACAGGTGCATAAATCCCTCTTTGGACACAAGTACTTACCTCCAGACAGAGTGGGTAAGGATGCGTACATTGTGTTTAGATCCCAAATGCCTGGACTTGCCCCCTAAGTCTCCAGGTCTAACTCTTACGGGCTTAGGAGCAGCAAGGGCTAGCCTTCGACCTTAGTGTACATTTCAGTTGTGTAAGCTTCTGTGTCTCCTTTGAGGTGTGATATTGAAATCCAGCAGTCTGGGTAGATCACCTCATTGATTGGGAGCACACAGGAGCATCGTTGGGCATATGGTGACACCATGTGTGTAATGGACTGAAAGATTGTATTATTACCAACTAAAATTGACAAGATAATTCGGTCAAACCTTTATGACCTTCACATGTTCAGTTGGTGAATTCAAAGGGTTTGCATTTTGTTTGATTTGCATGAGTTCTCTCCGCACATTTACGTGTCCTATAGTGCATATATTCTCCTTGATATTCCTGTTCATCTCCTTGACATAGAAGATGATTAGTTTGAGGGATTTTTATTCAGACTCCATGAATTTATCATTGAACCCTTCAAATATATTGTCTTCAGAGGTCCCTTCACTTTTTGTACATCCTTGGACTCATAACCCTCTTGGCTCCATGCACACTCTGGTGATGGTCAACCACTGACCAACCCCTTACTCTCTTCTCCACTTACCAAGGAAGACCCTCCCTTGATGAGGATGATTTAAGTTCACCAGCCTCGACTAATTCAAATCCATTTTCTGAAGAAGGTGACAAATAAGTTTCATTAAAGATGCCTCCCAAGAAGAAATATGATGAGGAAGAACATCGTGGCAATCCTTTTTAGATGATACTTGCTATGCTGGCTGCATCTGAGCAATAGCTTGCCCTACTTAGAGATCAGATGGGACGATTAAATGTAGGGGTTGATGCACCCATGGATGCAACATACAACCCGAGACGGTACATCATGCAAAATTACCCGACTCCCATAGAGCCAAAAATAGAATATGAGTTGAACCTGTCCTTTCTGAATTTGCTACATGTTTCAATGGGAATGCCACAGAGGAACCATATGCATTCATGAGGGACTTTGAGCTTGTTTGTGCTAATATACATCACCCTAGTTTAGCCAGGATTATATTAGGCCCATTGCCTTCCATTTGCCTTGGGGGATATGGTTGATTACTGGGTTAAGCATTATATGTGACAGTGACCACCTATGCCCAATTCAAGGACCTGTTCTTAAAGTTCTACCCTTTGAGTAAAACTAACTAGATGAGGACACACATCAAGAGTTTTTCCCAGCTTCCTAATGAACTTTTCTGTGATACTAGAGAATGATTCAAGGATATACTGCAAAAGTGTCCATGTCATGGATTGGATGATAACATCCTAGTCCAATCTCTATTCAGGGTCCCAACCCTAAGATGTAGGGTCTAGTGAGCACTGCATGTGGAGGTAGTTATACATCACATGGAGTGGATACTATCTGGAGGGTATTCGAGCAGATGGCTAACCCTAGCCACACAAAGACAACCAACACAACATACACTAAGTCCCTAGTTGCATTCATAACAAAGTGGGGAAAGACTGTGGGCAATTTTTAGCAGATGATCTTGTGATGACCATTTGAGTGAATAGGAATTGACGGGGGGGGATTGTATTCTAACTTCTGGTGGACTCTATGAATTGTGCATTGAAAAAATATCATGGATGTCATTGCCACTAATAAAAAACCTAAAAGAATCGGGAATGATGGAAATCATTCAAATATGATTTGACATCAAAGGTTTGGTTATTTATCTGTTGATAGGATCAATAGATTGATAAAAGGATGGACCCTTAGATTTTCTATAGGTTCAATCTTTGCCTACCTGCGGACATTGTGTTCGAGGTAAAATGACTAGGACTCCTTTCCGTAACAAGGTTACAAGATGCAAAGGTATTTTCGACCTAATACATACGAATGTATGTAGTCCCTTTAGTACCACATCTTAAAATAGATATTGATATTAGTGACGTTTATTGACGACCATCTGTGATATGGGTTTGTCTTCTTTTTACGTCATAAATCTGAAACCTTTGAAAAGTTCAAAGAGTTCAAGGATTTGGTTGAGAACCAAACTGATAGGAAGATTAAACAATTTCGATCTGACCGAGGTGGCGAATACCTCTAAGATGAATTTAAAAAATACCTCAATGAGAATGGAATTATCTCAAATCTCGCTCCTCCTGGAACCTCCCAACTCAATAGTGTTGCCGAAAGATGCAACATGACCATCGTGGACATGGTCCATTCAATGATGAGTAAAGCACATTTACCACTTAGTTTATGAGGATATACAATAAAGACTATAATATATATCCTGACTAAGATTCCTAGCAAGTATGTACCTAAAACTCCTCATGAGCTTTGGTATGGAACCAAACCTTGTGTTAACCACTTAAGGATTTGGGGTTGCTTGGTCCATGCGAAGAACATGGACACAAGTAAGCTAGAATCTTGCACTCGAGAATGCTACTTCATTGGGTATGTTAAAGACGGTATTGGATACCAACTTTATGACCCTAAGACTCATAAGGTCTTCGTCTCTATAGATGTAAAATTTTTGGAGGATGATTTCCTGGTCAAGACAAAAATGAGGTAGAGGAACTCATTGAATCCCTTGAGGATACTGAGTTCCATGAACTAGAAATTGAAGAAGTAAATGCAGATCTAACACCTGCACATCTTCGAAGGAGTTCGAAGGTGGTTGCACCACCTAAAAGGTACGGATTCTATGTGTCAGGTGAAACTGACAATGATCCAATTTCATTTAATGAAGCACTCACGGATCATTACATGGATAGATGGATGCTAGCAATGAAGTCTGAAATAGACTCCATGCATAAAAATGGTGTATGGACACTAGGAGATCCACCTAGAGGGGTAAAATCCATTGGGTGAAATGGATATTCAAGAGAAAGAGGGGACGTGATGGGAAAGCAGAAACTTTCAAAGCACGGCTTGTAGCCAAGGGCTACATATAGAGATAAGGCATCAGCTATGATGAGACATTCTCTCTTGTGACCATGCTTAATTCCGTCACGGCACTGCTGGCTATAGCTTCATATCTTGATTATGACATCTGGCAGATGGACGTTTAGACGGCTTTCCTCAATTAATACCTCGAGGATGATATCTATATGGAGCAGCTCAGAGGTCCATAATCGAGGAAGGAAAAGTACGCAAGATGAAGAAATCCATCTATGGGATAAAACAAGCTTCTCGTAGTTGGAACATCAGAGTCGACAAAACCATAAGGAGTTATGATTTTGTACAGAATCCTGATGAACCATGTGTATACAAGAAGCTTAGTGGGAGCGTCCTTGTGTTCGTCATGCTTTATGTAGATGATATCATTATCATTGGGAATGATACAGGGATGATGACTAGTGTTAAGATTTGGCTATCTCATACCTTTGAGATGAAAGATCTTGGAGAAGCCTCTTACATATTGGGTCTGAAGGTATTCAAAAATTGAGAAAAGAGGATCTTGGGATTGTCACAACATGGGTACATTAAGAAAATCTTGGAGCGGTTACATATGGAGAATTCCAAGAAAGGTTTCCTTCCCTCAAGACATGTTATCCACCTGTCTAAAGGGATGGCTTTTCAAAGTATGGAGGAAAAAAGCCATGGCTGGATGCCCCTATGCATCAGCTGTAGGAAGCTTAATGTACGCCATGATGTGCACAAGGCCAGATATCTTCTATGTAGTGGGAGTGGTAAGTCATTACCAATCCAACTATGGAGAACAACAATGGAATGTAGTGAAGAACATCTTCAAGTATCTAAGATGGATGCATGATTACATCTTGGTCTATGGAGATGGTAATCTCCAAGTCTTGATATACACAGAGTCTAACTTCAAGTCTGATATTGATGATCGAAAGCCAACATTGGGGTTCGTGTTCCTATTGAACAGTGGTGTTGTGAGTTGGAGAAGCAAGAATCAATACCCTATGGCCGATTCAACAATAGAAGCTGAATACATTGCCTCATTGGATGCTGTAAAGGAGGCGATGTGGTTACACAAGTTCATCCTGGAGCTTGGCGTAGTTTCCTCTGATTCTCCCACCCCACTACTCTGTGATAACACAAGAGCTATAGCTCAAGCGAAGGAACCCATACGGAATTAAAAGAGCAAGCACGTGGAAAGTAACTACCACATCATTTGGGAAATTCAAAAGCATGGTGACATCGTCATCACCAAGGTGGCCTCTGCCAACAACGTTGTTGATCCACTTACCAATCCTTCGACACAAAAGTTTTTTGATCAGCATGTAATGAGTATGGGTTTAAGGATTATACCTGAATGATTTTGAGGGCTAGTGGGAGATTGTTAGCAATGTGAGCCTGAGGTGAACCATTCCTACAATAAATGTTATTATAATATTTGATATATCAATAAAAGTTATTGGTTTATTTTCACTCCCTGTCTGAGATTAAATGAATGAATGCATTATAAGGTCCCTTACTACAATTAGGGTTATGTACCATGGCCATCTTGATGGTCATACAACTGTTGATTCAATTGTTGAATCATAGAGGTTGGTGCTTGGATGAATATCTAAAGAGTTAGATTGAGGACTCATCAAGCACTGTCAAATAATTATTAAGAGATGATCTCTAGCCTGAATAGGAGATGGTAATCCTTTCTCTTTTGGCTGATATCTGACTGACCTCTTGATGCAGGTCCTCTACATAGGAATAGAGATTCAGAGGTGTCAGATAAGTTAGGTCAAGGAGTTGACTTAACGAGATCGAGATAACCGAGTCCTATATCGTATACTGTATTGATATAGACATGCATCCTCTTACTGGAGACAGATGTATTACTATATGTCTAAGTATATATATTTGTAGGACCAATAGATTGATAGCCTAATTAAGGTCTTTACACAGGAGAGTTGGTATGCATACAAGGGCATATGAGTAATACGATCTCTTAAAGAAATCATACATGTTCACTTGTGAACCGGAGTATATGAGCTCACTCATGAGGTATTGGGACCGATCAAATTCCATGCATTGTCATCTTGCTTTGGAAGCATGCCAAGAATTTAGAGGTATGATATATGCTTTTGAAAATCATATGATCAATACCAACTCCCAATGATCGAATGAGAAACTTAATGATAAAACCCTAAAGATGACAATGTAAATTGATCTATATCTTTGGGTTTATTCCAGGTCTTCCAGTCTGCAGGATGTACAGGTATTAGGAATACCTAATGGTGATGTGATCATTAATGATTGTATAACCATAACGCTTCCATTCCAAGGGAGTGATGAAACATGTCTGGATTTTAGTGACTCCTCTTATTAGAGAAGTGATCAAATCTTAGATCAAATGTTAGACATTGATCTGAATGAGATTCAAATGTAATGAGAAGATTAGATCTACAGTCTTGGTTTAATCAAGCATCTATGAGAGGTCCCAAGATCTGGATTTGAGATGTGATCTCAATATCCAAGTCACTATAGGTGGAGCGTACAATCACACAATCCTTATCTCCAAGTATCTGCGAAGTAAGTGCATTTTTCTTGAAAGTGTTCAAGAATAATTCCATTGATAAATTATGTATCCGAGCAATGAGATATTGATAATTAAATGTGATTTATATATCATGAATAATGTGAATATGATTCATATTATTTAAATATATGAGAATGACGATCGAGGATAGTTAAATGTGATTTAATTATAAGGGCTATGAATAATGTGGATAGTACTATTCATATTATACATATATATTATAAATATGATTTATAACATATTAGAAAGATCTTATTGTAAATAATATCTACAAATTAATTGTTGATGTGAATTGCATTCACATTAGAAATTAATTAGAAATATAATTTACATTTTATTTTGGGTTGTGAATATGATTCACAATTATTTAATGGCATGATTGCAATATTCAAAAATGAATCTGGAATTATTTTTGTGAATTAATTTACAATAAAAGTTATTGTAAATATATATGAAGGATTATATGAGAAGGCCAACACCTTCCTTTTATGGATGGTGGACTGCCACCCTTTGACTCATTCTCAAGGGTGGTCATCCCCCCCCATTTAGGAAGTTGGGTGGCCTCCTTAATCCTTCTATCCTAATTAATTTAGTTAAAATTAAATTATGTTGATTATTCTATATATTTAATTTAATCTAAATTAATTGTTATATTTTCACAACAAAATCATGGCTATTAAATAGAAACATAAATTAATCTCAACCATTGATTTTTACGTTTCACATGGATTGTGATCCATGGACTCCTAAAATACTATAAATGAAGAGGCAACCCTAGCTATTCTCTTTAGACAATAATTGAAGAACCTCTCTCTCTCTCTCCCATTCTCATACTACATGACCCATCTCTCTCTTTCTTAGTGGCCGTCCACTTGTTGCCCTAGAGAGAACCATCATCGTCGCCACGTTGTCATGTTTTCACTTCGATCGCTCGTGGATCTCCGTCTCCTTCGGTGCACCTCACTTGTGAAGAAGACATTGGATCTCGTGTGACGAGATCAGGAGATTCACCACTTGGATCATCAACTCGGATTGCGAGGAGTACACGTCTCATCAACGTGCTCGCAAGTGTCTCCTCTGCTGGATCGGACTTGAGACAGGAGGTCTCTTGATTTAGAGACTTGATCGCAACCACGCTTCAAGAGGTAATACTACATATTACTTGTGATTATATGAAATGATCCGAGAAATATTCTTGGATCATGTGGTTTCATCGCTTTAATTTTTTTATAATTCAGCTGCATCGAGCAACTAGTGCGACTAGACGCTTCGATCGTATTTGATGCGATCATCACGCTTCTATGATGCTCTTAAGGATCTTTTCTTATCCTTCACCAAGAAGACGACTTTCACATCTCAACTCTAAATTTTACAAAACTACTTTCGTTTTAAAGCTTATTTTATTTTGAACATAATGAAAGTTAGTTTGATTCATTTTGAATATACATGGAGTAGATATTGATCTTTCAATTCAGGCTTTATGGCTTTTTTAGAGTGTTGTCCCTTTTATTCTGTACATGATTTATTTTTGTAATTATTTTTATTATTTATAACATATTTTTATGTACAAGTTTCAAGAAGAAAAACAATTTTGTTTGAGATTGAACTAATGATAAATAAATAATATAAGATATCTGCATATTGAATTATGTGAATATGAACAATGTAAAATTTGTTTTATGAGATTTTTATAAGTTATTGATCTTATCTCCACCTAATTTATTCCTTGTCGACCATATCAATGCTTGACCTGATCTCGGGGTTTCAGATCAGTATGTATTTATCACATATAGACAACCTTCTTTTTTCTTTTTCTTTTCTTTTTTATTCTTTAATTTTGGTATAAATAATTTCTAAATATACAATATTAACAAATAATGTTATATTATTAATTAATGAGAATTAGTATTATTTACACGTGTTTTACTAAAGATTTTAAGCCAAATTAAAGATTTTAGGCCAAATTAAAGATGATGAATTGGTGATTCATCAATGTATCAGATAAGTTAGGTCAAAGACTTGGCATAACAAGATCGAGATAATCAAGATCTAGGTCATATGCTGTTACGACTTAGGCATGCATGAATCCTCTAACCGAAGATAGATGTATCACTATATGTCTTAGTATGTACATTAGGCGTATTGTGAGGTTGATGGCCTAATCAAGATCTATACATTGACGAGCTAGTGTAGATATAAGGGCATATGAATAATAAGATCTCTCAAATGGATCATACATGTTCACTACTGAACAATAATACATGATCTAAACCATGCTATATTGGGACCATCCAAATTCCATCGTTGGTCGTCTTTCTTTGGAAGCATGACATGATTTGCAGATATGATATAATCTTTTGGAAAGCATATGATCGATACCAACTCTCAATGCTCAAATAGGTAACTTAATGATAAAACCTTAGAGATGTCAGTTCAAATATGATCAAAACTTCATGTTCATTCTAGGTCTTCCAATATGCCTGATGTACGGGTGATGAATCTCGGATTCATAATATTTAAATCCACTAATTATCCCTCTATCTTAAACTATTCAATTAACTTAATAACTAATTAATTCAATTTAACATCTAACACCTTGTAAATAAGGCTAATTAATGTATATAAATATATACCAAATATTTGTGTTTGAAATCCCTTTATTTTCTATATTCCTTATTTTTTAAAATACCATAAAAATTAGTTTAATAATGTATATACTATATTGTACATTATTTGGTATATAAGAATACAAAAAATAACAAAAATAAATAAAAGAAGTGTTTTTATTAATTAAAAATAATTTCGAAAATAGTAAGTATGTATATATGATGTATTTTGAAATTTGAGTTTCACATGAAAATTGTAGATCTTGAAAAGATACAAAACTTTCATGTTAAAACCTTTTTAATTTGACATCATTTATTATTTTATTTCATTTTACAAGTTTAATTTATTTTTGGAATTTTCCGATTGATCCATGCGATCCAATCTCAGAATGCCACGTAGCCACTCCTTTATAAGCCCCCACCTTCGATTTGGGCCGTTTGATTATGAGATAAAACAACCCTGATCGAGCCATCACCCACCTCTTCCTCAACTGCTTAATCAATTGATCAAGCGGTACTCATTAGTCCCAATCACACCCAAACCTGAGCTGTTGGATCTCGTGATCCAATGGTCATTATCCATCATATTCCACTAGTTGTTGGGCTGGAGAGGAAATGTGTCTCTTCCCCGACCCAACTCCCCCCATTTTCCCTCACTGACTGACATGGCCTCTCCTCTTGGGACTCGTACCAAAATGAAGTCCTTTCGTCCTCTTCCACATATTATCTCTCATTCCTAACCTCCACCTCACATGAGGTAATGGGAGGTGGTTGAAACCACCCCCGTGCAACCACTTGAAGGGGAACAAAACCCCTTATCCTACCAACTACAACAGATCCTTCCTCTATGCGAGAAGGATTCTGATCCACTACTCCTCCCTAGTGACATAAAGCGAGCGAGAGAGAGAGAGAGAGGTTGAGCGATGAAGGAGTCATCTTCTTTGACGAGATCTTTAGTCCTTCGACCAAGTTGTAGAATCTTGGAGTTGTTGCTCGAGCTGCAGATGCTTCGAGCAAAGACTAGGAGAAGTAGAAGCTCCATCCCTAGTCCCTCGAATCATCTCCATGTTCATCTCCATCTACATGTAGCATCTTAGTATCATTTCCCTTTTGATTTCTCGATTTATGTCACATTGAATCACTCACCCTTTCACCCACCTGATTATTCACATATCTTTGCCTTCACTCACTATTCTCCATGTACACTTTCCTGGCCACATTCCTTTCCTCCAGAACCTGATCACCTTCGGTCAAATCCTCTTCTTGTAAAGAAGAGGAACCCATTAGGGCTCCATCTTCTACACTCCCCTAAAGCCTTCCATTCCTCTCATTTCACCCCATATCCCTCTACGATGCTTCGACTATGTGCTAACACTTGCAAGTATTCAACGATCGGAGTTTGAGAGAGGTTCCGTTTAATCACTCCGTCTCCGACGAACTACATCGTTTGACCACCTAAGAGAGCTCCGTCCTCTCTCCTACCTCCACCCTTTTTGCTAAGTCATCAAGCATCTTCCTCGACCCCACAACTGAGGAGAAAGACAATGAAGGAGGAGCAAGGAGTTCGTCGAAGCCCCACCTTACAACCACCACATGCCACGGATGAGGAGATACATTCAGGCTACATTTGCCATTGGATCATATCATCTTGACCTAATCCTACGACCTTGATCAAGTGTTTCACCTTGATATGCACCTGTAGCTTCGGATCAATTCAAGCCTCAGCCGATTGACCTGAAGCCTCCTTGTGGCCCGAGATACGAACCACTACCCATGCCTCCATATGCATGCGCCCTGCACATGTGCACCTGAAAGAATTGTGCTCAACCCCTGTCGGCTTTGTCAATTAGCACTTTATTCCAAGCGTAACACACAACACTTGAAGCATCTGGACCCTTTGCAGCTAAGCCCCACTGACTTCCCTTTATTGTACTTTAGTCTGTGTTTGGACTGATTTGTTATTGTTTTAAGTATTTTAATTCATGTTTTATTGTAAACAATCCCCTAACTTTGTTGTTTAATATGTTTTACATCTTAATTCCAATTAATGTGACTTTAGTATTGTTATAAAGATAATCAAATTCTCTTTCATATGGTACATTACGTATTCTGTTTTGATGCAAAATTGATTATCTATTCAAGAACAAAGTCCTTGTTTTTCATACAATAATGTATTTGCCTTATATTCAATCTAAGTATTAAATTGTATAATTGACCTTAGATAAATTGGTTCTGATCATTAAAACTCTTGTTTAAATGAGATTTAAATGATTATAAGATATATTCAACCTTATTTAAATAGGTAGATTGCAATCATGCTAAGGGACTTAAATGCTTAGAGATTAATTTGATCAATCTATTTGGAGAGCACTTGATAAGTTGCATTCTTGGATTAATTGATCTAATAGACCAAGTTCAATTAATTTAGCATAAATTTAAGAGCATTTTGTCGTGATTGTGATTGTATGTATTTAATTATCTAGCATTGCATTTTGTAGCATCTTATTAATCAAACTTGAATTTAAAATCACAAAAAGAAGTATAAACTAAGCCAAGCTCTCTTTACAGAGATACTCAACTTGATTCTATCGAGTATTTAATCAACCATATTACAACGAGTGATAATTAAATTATACGATTAGCGAATCATCAATGGGTATTTGAAATACTCGAATGTGATCTTAATCGATTTTATAACCATGACTCTTCCATTCCAAGGGAGTGATGAAATATGTTTGGATTTTAATGACTTCACTTAGTAGATTAGTTATCTAATCTTAGTCCAAATGTTGAACATTGATCTGAATATGATTTGGATGCAATGATAAGACTAGATATACTGTCTGATTTGATCAAACATCTCTGAGAGGTCTTATAGATATGGATATGAGATAGATCTCAATATCTAAGTCACTATACATGGACTATGCAATCACCATATCCTTATCTCTAAGTATCCACAGAGAAAGCACATTATTCTTAAAATAGTTCAAGAATAATTCCATAATTGAAATATCTGAGCATTTGGAAAATTGATGATTAAATAGGAATTAATTATCATCTAATAATGTTGATATGATTCATATTATTTGGATATATGTAGAGAATCATATGAGATAATAAAATTAGATTTAATTATTATAGATAAGATTATTATGGATATCACTATCCACGATAACCATAAATCTTATGAATGTGATTCGTAATATTATAGATAGATTTAATTCTAAATATGATTTACAATTTACAAGTCATTATAAATTGGATTCACACTATACAATTAATTATAAATGTAATTTACATTTAATATTTTATTGTTGAATATGATTCATAGTTATTAATGACATGATTGAAATAGTCACAAAATAATTTGGAATTATTTTTGTGAAAATTCGAGTAATAAAAGTTGTTGCAAGTGGAAATATGATTGAGATTGATATTTCATCAATTAGGAAATGAGAGAGAGTCTCTACAATCCCATTAGGAGTGGACGACCAAGGAATCATATCCATGGTGGTCCCCACCCTATAATGGGAAGGAGGCTCTCCTCCTTCTTATTTATTCCACATGTAGTTTATTTGATTGAAATTGAATTTGTCAAAGAATGTCTTCAACTTATTCATTTATTAAATTAATTAATTATTATTACACATTATTACAACAAAATATTGATCATTGATATTAATTAGGAGTTCATCTCCACCATCTAATTTATTATAAAAGAAAGGCTAAACCTAACCTTTTCTTGACAATATAAGAAGTTGAAGTAAAAAAATCTCTCTCTCATGCACATACAAGCCCCATCCTTCTCAAACCCTAGTGGTCGTCCACTAATGACATGCTAGATAACTCGGGTTAAGTAATATCATGGGTCATTGCGACCTGGAACACCAAGCATAATCAGCAAGAAAAATAAACCACTCAAGATAGATAAAAAACAATCAACACATGTGTAAGTGGTTCGCTATTTATTTACCTGGTATAACAACCAGGGTCGAACATAAGGAGTATGAAAACCTACGAAGTAGTTAAATCTCTCAAAATAACAAAATAATTTTTTTAATGGTTTTAATTTTGCATTTTTTTAATTTTTAATCTGAAAACAAAATTAAACAAAAGTAAGAAAAAAGGAAAACAACTATCTTTTTTTTATTTTTCTTTAAGGCTAAAAATACTCAGAAAATTAGGATAGAAATATTTTTGGATTTTTAAAGTTTTGAAATATTTTGGTAATTTTCTGGGATTTTTCTGGAATTTTTATGGTTTTCTAAAAAACAAAGATATCACAAAATGCAAACAATGCACAACCACGACTAAATAGCAAGCCAAAAATATCTAAAGTGTCTTAAATCCTTGATATCAATTTTATGATAAAATATGAATAAAAATCTACAAATAGGAGTTGAAAATAGGATTTTTGGGTTTTTATTTGATTTTAATATAATTTTCATAAGTTTTCAGGTGTTTTATAATGTTTAGGTTATTTAGAATGAAGTCTCAAATAAAATTAATAATGTAGATAAAACACACAAAAAGACACTAACCCGATTTTTTTGGAGTTTTTAAAACATTTTGAAAAATTTTCTGTCCAAATAGGGATAGTTTTAAGTATTTTTTATTTTTCAAAAATATAAATGCAAAGAAATTAATCCAAGAAAATCAAAGTAAATATTGCACACCAACCTGAATTATTGGTAATTTTAGGTTATTTTTCAAATTAATTAGCTATTTATTAAGTCTTAAATACCAAGTGTAATTAGGCACAGTTTACAGGGACCATTTTGCAAACAAAATAAGTTTCTGGGACAAACAATAACACCTTTTAAAAATCTCGGGTCGTATATGTAAAAAGTCCAATCAAGCACAAGCGACACACGTGATCGAAACTCATAGGGGTATAGTTGCAAATATTAAAAACATGCCATTCAATTCAAAACATATAAAAAGTACAGGACATACAATGCAAATAACCCAAAAGTCACGTGGACATACATGCGCCACAAACTGAGAGGGACTAAAAATGCATATAGCTAAAAACACAAGATCCAAACTGCAAAATGTCTTAACTACATTATTTATTTAGTGGACTAATATGAAATAACTAAACAAGCAAGGGTAAAGAGGAAATATACCCTTGCATGGATATGTGGCACGCGTGGAGGAAAGTGCTGGCGTACGACTCTGATCGCCCGTCTGCTGCAGATCTGACAACTTAGGATATGGTTGGGAACGTGCAGGCAAATGCGTCAGGGGGCGTCAGATCTAACAACCCCAAAAGATGATGCGGTCGACGACTCAGATGCGATCTAGCAGAAGAGGGGGGCCATCCGATGGTGGAGGAGGGTGCTGGAAAAACAACCCCCAGGCAACCTTCAATCGAGTGAGGAAGGGAATCCGTCGTCCCGATGAAGGATCTGAAGGGTTCGGTAAGACCGGGGATGCTCTACACGTCAGGTGGGCTACTTTGATGAAGATGGTGACGGTCGGATCAACATGTCGGTGGTGGCTCGCCTGAAGCTGCTCTGCCTGAGCAGCTGGGAGATCGAATGAGGTTCCAAGTGTGCGCGAGTGCCTGTAAAGGATAGAAGGACTCGGGGTGGATCTCCTGTCCACGTTATTGCATATAGGGAGAATAGGAACGAGCGGGGGTGAAGATTTGGGTCTTCGATGAATGCGGGAGGTGGAGACCTGACCTAATCTCGACCCGATGGTCGAGACTTAGGGTGTTCAGATTGCACGAGAAGGTGCGAGGTGAACTGGAGCGTCGATCGGAACGGAGAGGAGTGGGTAGCGGGGCTCCGACCAGATGGTCGGAGCAGAGGTGACTGCGTTGGTGATGAAAATGTAGATCGAATCGAAATGGTTAATGCAGGTGGTAAGGATGATACCTAAAGCTATCAACGGATGCGCAAACTCCATGCGAAGGGGGTGGATGGGTCTTGGCCTCGATCAGCTATGACAGATGAGAGAGGCTACACGCGACGGAGGTCTTTGGCCATGTTGGTGAACTGCGGCCTTTAAGACACCAACCTTTGCTCCCAGGGCTCCTCCAAACCGCTGTCACTCAGCTAGAGGTATCTAGGGGTGAAGGAAGAGGCGAGGCACGCTAGCTGGGTAATGGAGGCGGACGAGATACTTTATAGGCAAACCAAGGGTCTAGAAAGATCAGCATGGAGCATGAAACCCTAGGGGGATTCGAATGGTCCTAGGGATCCACAAAGATCACGGATGTCCGAGGAATCACGAATCCAAAAATCAAGGTGAGGGCGGAGTCGGGCGAGGAAATAGGGAGAAAATGGTCCGACGAGCAAGAATTGAGTCTGACCCAGCTGGATGGGAGGGTTTAACCAAGGTCAACAATCCCAGGTGGACCAATCAGAGAGCAAGAATATACAAAATAATTGAAAATTCAATAAAAAATAACAAATGAATTTACAATAAAAAGTGTATAAAATAAAAATTGTTTATTATTTTCAAACTATTTTCTATGATTTTTAATTATTTTTATAAAAAATAAAATAACATATATACAATATATAGTTTTATATAAAGATATAATATACCTATGTGTTATGTACACATATTTATATTTTATTGTTTTTTCACAAATATCCTTATTTCATATTTTATTTATTTACAACATAAATTTAGGAGTATAAGATAATTTTTATTTTATTTTTACAAATTATTTAAGGTTGTATTATAAATAGTGAATGTAATATATACATGTGTATTTTGTACAAGTGATTGTGGGTTTTCTTTTTCTTTTTATTTTATTTTTATAATTTTAATAAAACTATATACAAGGGTATCAAAAGAGTAATTTAATCTTATTTTGTAAGAAATAAATATATACATAATATGTACACATGTAGGTGATATATACAACATATAGTGGACCTTATCTCTCTCTACTTATTTTCTCTTGCGATCAGGTTAAGGCTTGACCTTCTCTTGGGGTTTGGGCCACTCTGTATTTATTCTAAATACATCATTCTTTTTCTTTTCCTTTATTCTTTTATTTAGTCAAAACATGCTAATTGTGCAATATTAACAAAGACATACAGGTTGCTAAGTTTTTATATTTACAGGTATTTACATGGTATTTTGCCAAGAAGAAGAGCTAAAATAAAAGAATAAAGAGTGAGAATCATGGATTCATCACCCCCTATACTTTACCTTTGCCAGTCCCTTAACAACACTTATTTGGAAAAGAAGTGAAAATCAAGAAGAAATGAAAAGAAAAAGAATCAAAGTTGATTGTTAAACATATCTTCATTAAATTGGAGTATGGAGCTCAGTCAGACCTTTAGATTATTAGTTTGTCGGAACCTTATTGGGAAATATGTTTAAGACTCAACTGCCTCCAAGTTCCACTATTCTATGATCAAGACTCCTCAATAAACTAGACCAGAACAAGTCTACATACACAAACTCTGATGACTATGCATCTTTCCTTGTACTGTGTAAGTGATATGTATCTCTCCACCTCAGAAATGACAAAGAAACAACCTCCCTTAACAAGGTAACTCTAATTCCCTAGTCTAGCGGTTGTTTCCTCGAGGAGCAGGGTATTCCCTTCTAAGTTCAAGTTCAACCAGCTCAAGAAGATGGGAAAGAAGAGAATGGACCGTGACCAGTGTAGCCACGTATCCCTGGGAGCCTAACCAGTGTAGCTAAGTCTCCCGCTGCAAGCTTCATGAGATGAGAAGGTGGAATACATAAGCTTTTCGTATTCACTATATACACTTCGGCAGCCATTTTATTTTCAATCAGACCTGTCTCCTTTTTTGGAGTCTTTCATATTTTTGCACATTTTTTCGTTGTCCATATATACAACATATTTACATTGTGCAACAAGTACATAAGGAGTTTTTCTTCTTGAGCCAGTAGACTATCCCTCTTTTAAAGCATCATTGCAACCCACAGACTCCTGTCTTTAGACCTCAATGCTACTAGACCAGGTTGAGGTGCATATCCCTCCCTAAAGGAAGATGAGATATTCTGCCTAGAAGTACTACCCTTGTATGCTACCCCAAGCTAAGGAATTCTGCCTCCTCACCACCTCATCTGTGTTGAGCTACGTGTAAGGGACGTGTCCTAGTCAAGACATTGTCTCCGAGAGTCATGCGTGCGCTGTTAAGTGTTCTACTTAGGTTCTTCCAGATGACTTGTGAACATAGCCTAGTGGACTCAAAGAAGTAAGTCACTAATGGACCTACAAATCTTAACCCCAAATCCTATAAGGTTCCTTTGAAGTTAGGTAGATTAAGGTCTTATCCATGCTCTATTTTTCAATTTAATTCCAGGCTAGTTTAAATGTCAACTATGATTCAGAAGAATATACAAACGAATATATACAAAACTCTTTTTATGCAATTTTTTTCAAAATATGCAAATTTTTATTAAAGATTTTTGAATGCAAGGAAGGGGAAGTTTTGCAAAAAAATTACAAATAGATTTTTGCAAAATTTTATTTTCCAAACATTTTTTAAAAAAAGTTGTACTATATACATAATTTTGATACAAAAATATTTACAACCATTTTACAATCAAAATATTTTTACAAATATTTGAATAAAAATAGTTTTTACAAAGGATTTTTACAAACGTCTATGTACATGAAAGAATTTTGTATGCAAGAAAATTTTTAAAATTTTTGTGATTTTTAGTTTGTGACATTTAGCCATTTTATCTATTAATACTCTCACACAAAGTACGAGTTTTGGCAAAGTATATATACAACATATACGACATCCCTATACTTAGCTCGAACGATGTCCTTAGAGTGTTCAAAGAGTGATGAAAGGAAGACATAACTCGTGCTGAGTATTGGGGAGTGAAAAGAAAGGCTATACTACCACGGCAAAATAAAAGAATGTAATGAATAGAGGTCGGTGATCCCCCTATACTTAGGATCAAGTAATCCTAAGTATAGAAGTCTGTACACAAAGGGAAAAACCGATGGTTAAGATGTACATGGTTTACCTCCCCTGTATTAGGGTAAATGTTCCTAAATAGGCTGCAAAACAGAGGTAAAAATAATCAAACAAATAATCACAAGTCTGACACCCCCCATACTTAGGGTGAGACCAATCAGGTGGCTAAAGGACATGAGCCTCGACACCCAATCCCTTGAGAGTCTCAAATGACTCCGAACACTTATCATCTACAGTGAACTCAGTGTCTTTCGTCAGCAGGTCAGTAAGCGGTCAGGTAATACGACTGAAATCCTGAATGAATCATTGGTAGAAATCGACATGCCCTAGAAAAAACAGCAACTGCCGCAAGTTAGATGATGGATTGAGTTCCTGATGATATCCACCTTGGCCGGATCAACCTCCATGCGGTATGGCCAAGCACCGTCCTATGAGTCACCATGAATTGACTTTTCTCCCAAGATAATACAAGATAGACCTCGATACATCGCTGAAGTACGCAGTCTAGACAATCAAGACAAGCATCGAACCCATCATCGTAGATTGAGAAATCATCCATGAATACCTCTAAACAGTCACCCACCATGTCTGAGAAGATGGACAACATGCACCTTTGGAATGTAGAGGGGGCATTACATAAACCAAAGGGCATCCGTCTGAAAGTATATGTCCCAAACGGACAGGTGAATGTCATTTTCTCCTGGTCTTCAGGCGCTATTACCACCTGGTTGTACCCGAAGTACCCGTCAAGGAAACAATAATGACTCTTCCCAACTAGGTTCTCAATGATCTGATCAAAAAATGGTAGTGGTAAGTGATCCTTCTTGGTTGCCTGATTCAATCATCTGTATTCCACACAGACCCTCCAAGAAGTGGGTACCCGGGTAGCTATCTCCTCTCCAGACTCGCTCACAACTGTAGTGGTGCCCGTCTTCTTGGGAACCACATGTAATGGACTAACCCACTTGGAGTCAGAGATGGGGTAGGTAAAATTGGCGTTCCACCATTTTGATATCTTCTTCATGACCACATCTCGAAGATTCGGGTTCAGCTGTCGCTGGAACTCACGCGATGGCTTGGCGTCCTCTTTGAAATAAATATGGTAGGAGCATAGGGTCAGACTTATCCCCTGGAGATCAGCTATGCTCCATCCAATCACCTTGCGGTTTCTTTCAAGAACCTCCATCAAATGAGATTCTTGATCTCCAGTTAAATCTGCTGAGATAATGACTGGGAACATCTCAGGCTCACTCGCAAGGAATCTGTACTTCATCGACTATAGCAAAGGCTTTAGATCTGGACAATTGGAAGCTGGAAAATCTGGCTTCTGAAATGTCTGAGTGAAGGCTACCAAATCTGCATGGGAGAGCTCTCGCTATATGTGCAAATCTGATGAAGGTGGCCCTACTGACGTCTATGTACTCTGTGTTGGCTCACTCTCAGCCCTAGTTGCCAGCTCTGTGGGAATCAGGCAGCAAATAATCATCAAAATCATCCCAATCAGAATCTTAGGGATCTGAATCAGTGGAACATGAAATAAACCCTACTTTGTTATCCTGCCCACGATCACCAGCCTCGATTGTGTATGGTGCCAAGAGTATGCTCTCTAAACTCTCGTATGCCAAAATCTGTTGATCTGTAGTGTCTGATGGCATGATAAAAGCTCGTGATACATGATCAGACCAAACTGCCTCCTCATTTGTAATCACAAAGTCACACTCTTAGTGGACGTCTCGCTCTGCATCTGTCATCTGCTCTGTGTCGCTCATTTGCTCAGAGCAGGCTGAATCTCTCGCTTTGGTCTCCTCGATCGTCTCTATTTGTAGACTTTCGCCCTCGACGCGAAAGTATACCTTCCCACTATCATGGTCGGACATTGCCTTGGCTATGGCTAAGAGTGGGCATCCTAGTATGATGGGGGTATCTATCACAGACCCAGGGATCTCCATGTCCAGTAGAACAAATACACGACGAATTTCATGTCATGAATTGTGACAACCACATCCTTTAATAACCCCTTTGGCCTCTTGACAATTATCAGCAAATTGAAGGACTGTCATGCTATGTCGAAGAGGGTCGAGCTCGAATTGGTCGAGTAAGGCTGCTGGAAGGAGGCTAATAGAAGAGCAATTGTATAATAAGGTACGATTGAACTGATGCTCATGGATATGGCATCTGACATATGGAGCTCCTGCATTAGGTCTCTGAAGGATATGGGAAATATCCTCAAGTGCATCACAGAAGCGTGAGCGTCGTATCAAATACGATGAAGAACGACTAGTCGGATTAGTTGTTCTATGCAACGGAATTAAAAAATTTTTCATGCGATGAGACCACATGATCCAAGAATGATTCTTGGATCGTTTCATCTAGAACCACTATAAGTATAAAGGAATACCTCTTGTAGCGTGGTTGATCGAGTCTCTACGAAAAGAGACCTCCTATCTCAAGTCCGATCGTCGGAGAAGACGCTTGCGAGCGCGGGGATGAGTCGCGTGATCCTTACAATCTAACAAGTTGATCCAAGCACGGTGAACTCCTGATCTTGTCGCACGATATCAAACACCTTCTTCGTGAGCGAAGCACTCCAAAGAAGATGGAGAATCGAGGAACGTCGAGGCGATGGCACGATGGCGAAGCGACGACGAGGCTCCTCCTCTAGGGCTTGGTGAACAACCACCAATGGAGAAGAGGAGAGGGTTGGCGTGTGGAAGGAGAGAGAGTTGTGTCTCAATAGCATAACCCTAGAGAGCATAGAATGCCTTTCTATTTATAGGGTTTTGGGATCCATGGATCACAATCCATGGGACACACAAAATCAATGGATGAGATTGATTTGTGTTTAATCCAATGGTCAAGATTGTTGTTGGTAAAAGCCAACAAATAATAATTTAATTTAGATCAAATATATTTGATAAATCAAATACAATTTAATCCTAAATTAAATCAAACAAATAAGGAGATAATTAGCATGGAGATAACATCTCCCATTAAATAGGTGGGAGGACCACCAATTCCATATAGGGCTTGGTAGCCGTCCACTTATTTCCTATGGTGGAGGCAATCTCATGAAATCTCATGAGATTACATATCTCCATGAAAATCTCCATTATTGTCCCAACAACTTTTGTTGTAAAATATTCTACAAAAATAATTCATAATTAATTTTGAGAATATTGCAATCTTACCATTGGAAATTTGTGAATCACATTCACAACCCAAAACAAAATATAATTTATATTTTCAATTAATTACACAATGTGAGTCCAATTCACACTAATAATTAATTAACAAATATAAATCATAGTTAGCTCTCTCTAATACAATATAAATCACATTTATAATATATTATGAATAATTGGATATTGCTATCCAAATTATTCTTATCCACGATAATTAAATCACATTTAATTATATTGAATAATTTCCACATGCATCAAGATAATTAAATCACATTTAATTATCAATTTTTCAATGCTTAGATATAATTCAACTATGGAATTATTCTTGAACCCTTTCAAGAATAATGCGATTTCTCCGCAGATACTTGGAGATAAGGACATGGCGATTGTATTGTTCCACGTATAGTGACTTGGATATTAAGATCACATCTCAAATCCAGATCTCATGAACCTCCCAAAGATGCTTGATTAAATCAAGGCCGTAGACTTAATCTTCTCGTTGCATCTGAATCTCATTCAGATCAATGTCCAATACATGGACTAAGATTATGTCACTTCTCTACTAAGAGGAATCACTAAAATCCAAACCTATTTCATCACTCCCTAGGAATGGAAGCGTCATGTTTATACAATCGTTTATGATCACATCACCCTCAGGTATTCCCAACACCTGTACATCCTGCATACTGGAAGACCTATGATCATCCTGAAGATGTAGATAAATTTTCAACTGTCATCTTCAGGGTTTGATCACCAAGTTTCTCAATCTTGGTCGTTGGGAATAGGTATCGATCATAAGCTTTCTCAAAGCATATATCATACCTTCAAATTGTTGTCATGCTTCCAAAGCACGACGACCATGCATGGAATTTGATCGGTCCCAATACCTCATGAGTGAGCTCATGTCTCCCGGTTCACATGTGAACCTGTATGATCCCTTTGAAGATCGTATTACTCATATGCCCTTACATGCACACCAGCTCGCCGGTGTATAGACCTTGGTTAGGTCATCAACCTATTGGTCTACCAAATGTACACACTCAAACATATAGTAACACATCTATCTTTGGTCAGAGGATGTCTGCCTACATTGTGATAGCATACGTCATAGGACTTTGGTTATCTCGATCTCGTTAAGTCAACTCTTTGACCTAACTAATCTGACACATCCGAATCACTATTCCTATGCAGAGGACCTGCATCAAGAGGTCAGTCAGATATCAGCCTTAGTGAGGAAAGATTGCCATCTCCTACTCAGGCTGGAGATCATCTCTTAATAATCATTTGACGGTGCTTGATGAGTCCTCAATCTAACTCTTTAGATGTTCATCCAAGCACCAGCCTCTATGATTCAATATTTGAATCAACAACTGTATGACCATCAAGATGGCCATGGTATATAACCCTAATTGTACTAAGGGACCTATTATGCAAATTATCTATTCTTCATTTCAGATCAGGGAATGATATTCGCAATAACATTTATTGTATAATGGCTCACCATGGGCTCGCACGTCCAACAAACTCCCACTAGCCCAAAGAGCCATTAATGGGATAATCATTTAATCTCGCACTCATGTGACAATCATAGGCTATTTAGAAAAATAGCTAGGTAAGCTGATCAGTCACTCTGTTACCGAGAGACTATGCCAAGTCCTTTTACGGCACTTGCATATCCCCTAGTAACAGTGTTCGCATCCAATGCGAATGCTGCATCTTATGCAACCAATACTCAATATTGTCAGTTATAGTGTCCTTGACACTATATCTTAATAATTATTATAACAAGTATTCCCATAATCCTTATCAGAATACCTTTATTCTTGGAGATCTCTATTTCCTAAGGTATCTACAGTTAAGACCCTTATATATCACTATCTACAAGGTCTTAGACTTTTGAAGATAAGACTTTGAGATCACCATCTCTAAGTTTCATCATCTTTGAAGATATTGTTGTTACTGCAATCAAGTGTTTTATGTCTATAGTAGGATTAGTAATAGTTTACTACTCCCACTGCATGGCAGACATCTGGATCTTGTACACATGTAGCAAACACTCAGCTCCTCGTATCTGATGCACACACGCAAGCAGTCCTAGCATTCACTTCCTCAACTCTTTGAGTTGCTTTCCCTTCAGATAGGTCACTACCACATCTTAAGGGAAGGAAGCCTTTCTTGGAATTTTTCAAAAAATATGGAATATGTCCAAGGTGTACTACTAATGCGACAGTCCCAATACCCTCTTCTCTTTGCTTCTGGACATCTTCAGAACTAAGATCTAAGAGGTATCCTTGAGAGCACATCTCAATGTATGGAATAGCCAGTCTATAAAACACTTATTATTATCCTTATATCATTCAAATGATTAGGATATTATCTACATTTAGCACGATGAACACAATGACACTCCCATTAAACTTTACATGGTACATCAAGATTCTATCTGAAATCATAACATTTATGAATTCATTAGATCCAATGTTCCAACTACAAGAAGCTTATTTGAGTCCATAGATGTAGTTTCTTTAACTTGCACTCCTTACTTTCCTCAACCATGAAGCCCTGGGGCTGATTCATGTGAATATCCCCAAAGAGGTATTCACGGAGGAATGCAATCTTGACTTACATCATGAAGATGTCATAGTCAAGTTGTGTATCTATAGTCAACAATATTCTGATGGGTTCAAGCATGGTCACTGAAGAGCAAGTCTCATCGCAAGCGATGTCTTCTCTTCGGTGTGCAGCTCATGGCTACGAACCGTGCTTTGAAGGTCTCTACCTTCTCATCAGGTTCCCTCTTTCTCCTGAAGATCCAGTTACACCTTAATGGACCTTACCCATATAGGTGGATCCTCGAGGGTCCATATACAACACTTGTATATGAAGTCTACATTAGACTTTTATTGCTAACATCCATCTTTCCATGTCATGATCCTAAGGAACTTCATCACATGAAGTCCGATCATTTTCAAACTTAACTGACACATAGAATACATCCTCAAACTTGTTTGAAGAAGTATTAGGGTGTGTTTGGATAGTGCATTTAGGTGGGTTAAACTGGTTGCAGGTAACCCATTTTTGGGTTTGGTGTTTGGATAGAGGGTTAAATTGGGGGTGGGTTAGAAGTGGGTTTATTGTGATATGATTGTATTGAAGTTTGAAAAAGTGAGTAGTTATTGTGATGTGATTGTATTGGAGTTTGAAAAAGTGAGTAGAAGTGGAGTAGTTTATAATTTTTATATGATATGATGGTATATTATATTATTTTTTGATGGAATTGATGATGGGGAATTGATTTATTTATTTTTTTAAAAAAGATAAAAAGTGGGGCCCACGTAGGAGTAAGAAAATATGGGGGGGGGGGGGTAAACCCCTCAAAGAGGGGTTTACCTCTCTAGCCGAACGACACCTTAGTGTTTCATCTTCAATTATTCTTTTAGTTTCTGATTTCAGGGGCCTCATTATCTTTTCAAGATTAAATGAGTTCCTTTACTTCATTTTCATCTTGATTCTTAAGAGAATCATCCTCTAAGAATCACATTCTCAGGGATGAGATATTTTAAGAATCTCTAGGTCATAAAGTAGGTATCCAATACCATCCTTTATTTTCCTAATGAAGTAGCACTCTCCAGTGCCAGATTCTAGATTACTTGCATGGAACCTTATTAAGGATATATATTGTAGTCTCTACTACATATATACCCTGAAAAGTAATAGATAATTATGCTAATATTCATCATTGATCATATCATGTCACACATGATCCAATTGTATCTCCCTAAAACTCTTATTGAGTTTAGGTTTATTAGGAGGAGTGAGATAGAAATGATATTCATATCTCTATAAGGTATTGTATGAATTCATCTAATAGGTACTGACTACCTAGATTAGATCAAATTCATTTAATCTTCCTTCAAATTTTGGTTCTAAACTAAAATTGTGAAATCTTTGAACATTTCAAAGGTTCCTAAGTGAAGAGAAGAAATCTCATATCACAAATAATCATCAATAGATATCACTTATCCATAATGTTTATTCTGATATAGATGATTCACATACATCAATATGTATGAGATTTTGAATATCTTGACATCTTACACCATTCCAAGGAAGGGTGTATTGGACATTTTTTACTTTTGAATATAATATTCACAAGTATGTAAGATTTGAACCTTTAGACAATCTAAAGTTTCAACTCTTACTAGTCTATTGATCACATCAACAGACAAATGTCCAAGGCTTGATGCCAGATCATTGTCAAATGATCTTCATTCTCCTATTGATCTTTTAAGGTTTAATTTCAGTATTAGAAGTGTTAATGAACCTTTCATTAATTTTCTAATTTAGTAGAGCCAACTAGATTTTAGACTACTATCTGAAATATTTCCATCATGACTCTTTATAATAGGCCTATTCCAGAATTCATGTTTATTCCCAACATTTAGAAATAAATAATGAGTGTATTCTAATATCTAGGTCATAGAGACATTCTCTAAGACTAATGGCTCTCCCACTGAAATTAGGAAGTCTATTTATCCAATAGAGGTTCTTGAAAAAATTGCATTAACATCCACGTGGATGACTATTAAACCTTTAAAATCAAAATTTATAGTCTTCTAATACATATGCAACCAATTGCAAGTGTTATTAGAAGATTGAGATACAGTTATTAGACTTCATCTTATCAAATAAGAAAGTCAATTTCAATGATTATATGTAGATTATTCTGATGCACTATCCGAGTCCTTCTCTAAGCATTCTAGGTAGACTTGATAGTCATACTATCAACACATCAGCTTGTTGTAGTATTGGCATTCATCCAACTCTTTGAATGTCACATGGAAGTCGTAGAAGTATAGTCAACCTTTTTTTTGACTTTCCTACTCACATGGGTCAGACCCAGGCTTTTATTGCGCTCCCTTCATCTATAAACAACCATTGCTTAAGACTAAGGATCTCTTATGTTGAACTCAAAAGAATTCAATGTAAGAGTATTTCAACATTTATACGTGCTTCATTCATTTCATACTATATGAATATTATGAAGCTTCATGAATGACTAGAGTATATACAATAGAATGATGACACTCATCACATCTACATACATCTTAAACTCTTAAAACATTGATTTATGTAGGTATTCAAATATTTTGAATTCATCAACTCTTATAGAGCCACCATTCTGCATGATGCAGTGAACCATGTCATTCATGATTAAAATGTCGAGAGCACATATGCATGCCTTAAACATCTTCTTAGATTTTATAAGGAATATTCGACAATTACGATCATCATCGACATGTCACTTCCAAAGTACATTCAATGAGATCAAGACTATAGAGACATACAAACCCTAGGATTGTAGTCCTATTGTCTATTTAATTGACATTCCTCATTATTATGAGGAAACTTGCACATTGCAACCACATACAATATGTGTTTAACTGCAAGTATAATATTTTGATCATGGATCTAATCCATGATATTTCACTGGTTATAATTGAATATAGTATTGAGTGGGTTTATGAAGGATTATATGAAATAAGAAATTTGCATAAATATATATAAATATATATACACATTTTAATTTGATTTAGGAATTTTATATCAAAGTTGTCTTGCCTTGTCAACACTAAAAGTTCATTCCCTTAATCACTTTCAATGTAAGAGATATACTTACCATTATATCTCAGCAAGAACAGGGATCTCCTCTTTATCTTTGTCACATCCCAATAATATGAGAACCTGTGACTCCAATAAAGAGAAGCGGGAGCACATTCCGCCTTGAAAGTCCAACTTGCATTTCTCAATTCGTTCTTTAACACCCGGACCCACCACCCCTAAAGTGATGTTGACCCGTTGTTAATTGAACCGACTGTCAACATGAATACAACTCTCTATGCACAATCCAATATCGCCCCAATACTATGAGGACCCGATATTGGGGTCACTACGCATATGTCCTTACTCTTTCGACAAGCAAAGAGCCCGATCCAAATGGATCGTATGCTAGAGCTGTCACTTCGGACATGCATCTCCTACATACAATATCTGGCGACAGAACCCTTCGCCTTGACGGGAGACCATGGATGTCACTTATGTGATCCTCCACCTCATATTCAAATTTTAATCAATTATCATGAATCATATTCATATAAATAATTCTTCCATGGGAAATACAAATCTATTCATAATAGAGTGTTTTTAATTGGATATAATTAACTTAATCACATTAAATTAATTATCAATCCAATTCAATCAACAAACTTGATTTTACTTGAATATATGGTATTATCTCAAAGTACGTATTTATTCGAATTTTAATAATTATAAAATACATCATGATCTCTCAGGCATCATTCGTTCCCTACCCTCTGTCATGGCCAGTACCGACAAGAGTGAGATGGACCGCAACCGGTGCGACCCGCTACTCCAATGCTTCCCGACTAGACACCATATCCACCTCAGGAAAAATAAGGCCGAGCCAATCACTTTGTACTTGAGATGATTATCGGTTCTTCAATCGAAATTATACCATATAGTAACAATCAAAATAATTTTGATTATAAGGAAATTTGCTAACCAAATTCCCAATCTTATTCAAGCAAGTTGTTTGTTGATTGTGTTTCCAATTATGATTTAGATCAGATCTAATCATTTTATTGGTTGAGGCCAAGTCAATTAAGGAAATAATCATCATTAAATATTTCTCAAATATTTTCCATAATAATTTCATGAAATTAACAATTAATTTCACTAATTGACAATCACAAGGTTCTTGATTAGGAATGTAATTTCAACAGTGACCCCTACTTACTAAAATTAACATATCTCATTCAATTCAAATCCAAATACAAATTAGACAAAATCAGTTTCCCAAGATTACTAATTTGATTTCTGACATAACCAGAGTGATATTTCACGTATTTCTAGGCAGATCAAAACAGTAATTAACTCATTAATCATGTTAAGATGCGCAGTTCCCGCAACAGTTAATACGTGTTCATTAAAACAACCATATCTCGAGCAAACGAAATCCAAATTACGTAAACTCAAATCCTATGATTTCCTTATTTAATGGGGAAAAATCCAAGTGATTAATTCGTATTTAAACATTTTAAACATGGCCTAATTTATTTACTAAGCAGATGTGCGAAAATGAAATGCGACAAAAACTTTCGCAACCTTAACAAACCCAAGTCGTCCTAGGTTTACGGATTGTATCCAAAACTTTCGACCTAAGGCTCTGATACCACTTGAAGGATATGGGAAAAATCCTAAAGTGCATCATGGAAGCGTGAGCATCGTGTCGAATACGATGAAGAACGACTAGTCAGACTAGTTGTTCAATGCAACAAAATTTAAAAAATTTTTCATGCGATGAGACCACATGATCCAAGAACGATTCTCGGATCCTTTCATCTAGAACCACAACAAGTATAAAAGAATACCTCTTGTAGCGTGGTTGATCGAGTCTCTACGAAAAGAGACCTCCTGTGTCAAGTCTGATCGTCGAAGAAGACGCTTGCGAGCGCGGGGATGAGTCACGTGATCCTCGCAATCCAACAAGTTGATCCAAGCACGGTGAACTCCTGATTTCGTCGCACGAGATCGAACACCTTCTTCATGAGTGAAGGCGGTGGCGTGATGGTGAAGCGACGACGAGGCTCCTCCTCTAGGGCTTGGTGGACAACCACCAATGGAGAAGAGGAGAGGGTTGGCATGTGGAAGGAGAGAGATTGAGAGTTGTGTCTCAATAGCATAACCCTAGAGAGCATAGAATGCCTCTCTATTTATAGGGTTTTGGGATCCATGGATCACAATCCATGGGACACACAAAATCATTGGATGAGATTGATTTGTATTTAATCCAATGGTCAAGATTGTTGTTAATAAAAACCAACAACTAATAGTTTAATTTAGATCAAATATATTTGATAAATCAAATACAATTTAATCCTAAATTAAATCAAATAGATAAGGAGAAAATTAACATGGAGATAACATCTCCCCATGAAATAGGTGGGACGGCCGCCAATTCCATATAGGACTTGGTAGCCGTCCACTTATTTCCTATGGTGGAGGCAATCTTATGAAATCTCATGAGATTGCATATCTCCATGAAAATCTCCATTATTGTCCCAATAACTTTTGTTATGAAATTTTCTACAAAAATAATTCATAATTAATTTTGAGAATATTGCAATCTTACCATTGGAAATTTGTGAATCACATTCACAAAAAACAAAAGATAATTTATATTTTCAATTAATTATACAATGTAAGTCCAATTCACACCAATAATTAATTAACAAATATAAATCATAGTTAGCTCTTTCTAATACATTATAAATCACATTTATAATATATTATGAATAATTGGATATTGCTATCCACATTATTCTTATCCACAATAATTAAATCACATTTAATTATATTGGATAATTTCCACATGCATCAAAATAATTAAATAACATTTAATTATCAATTTCTCAATGCTTAGATATAATTCAACAATGGAATTATTCTTGAACCCTTTTAAGAATAATGTGATTTCTCCGTAGATACTTGGAGATAAGGACATGGCGATTGTATTGTTCCACGTATAGTGACTTGTATATTGAGATCACATCTCAAATCCAGATCTCATGGACCTCCCAAAGATGCTTGATTAAATCAAGACCATAGACCTAATCTTCTCATTGCTTGTGAATCTCATTCAGATCAATGTCTAATACATGGACTAAGATTAGGTCACTTCTCTATTGAGAGGAGTCACTAAAATCCAAACCTGTTTCATCACTCCCTCGGAATGGAAGCGTCATGGTTATACAATCATTTATGATCACATCACCCTCAGGTATTCCCAACACCTGTACATCCTGCAACTGGAAGACCTATGATCATCCTGAAGATGTAGATCAATTTTACACTGTCATCTTCAGGGTTTGATCACCAAGTTTCTCAATCTTGGTCATTGGGAATCAGTATCGATCATATGCTTTCTCAAAGCATATATCATACCTTCAAATTCTTGTCATGCTTCCAAAGCACGATGACCATGCTTGGAATTTGATCGGTCCCAATACCTCATGAGTGAGCTCATGTCTCCAGTTCACATGTGAACCTGTATGATCCCTTTGAGAGATCGTATTACTCATATGCCTTTACATTCACACCAGCTCGCCGGTGTATAGACCTTGGTTAGGTCATCAACTTATTGGTCTGCGAAATGTACACACTCAGACATATTGTAACACATCTGTCTCTGGTCAGAGGATGTGTGCCTACATCGTGACAGCATACAACATAGGACTTTGGTTATCTCAATCTCGTTAAGTCAACTCTTTGACCTAACTAATCTGACACCCTCCGAATCACTATTCCTATGCAGAGGACCTGCATCAAGAGGTCGGTCAGATATCAGCCTTAGTGAGAAAGGATTGCCATCTCCTACTCAGACTGGAGATCATCTCTTAATAATCATTTGACGATGATTAATGAGTCCTCAATCTAACTCTTTAGATGTTCATCCAAGCACCGACCTCTATGATTCAATATTTGAATCAACAGCTGTATGATCATCAAGATGGTCGTGGTCCATAACCCTAATTGTACTAAGGGACCTATTATGCAAATGATCTATTCTTCATTTCAGATCAGGGAATAATATTCGCAATAATATTTATTGTATAATGGCTGGCCGTGGGCTCGCATGTCCAACAGTCTCTTGGCTGGCAATCTGTTCTGAATGGCGGAGCAGGTGGCAGAGTAAGCACATGGATCTCTACATTGTTGTTCCTTCTCTTCCTGTGGATGATGGTCTTCTCTCTCAAATTATTCTGGAAGAGAGGGATGTGCTCTAGTGTCTCCTGTAGAGTCAGCTGAATCTAGAATCTATCTATCATCTATTGTCTAAACTCTAGCTGGTATGTCTTTTTTTGGGTTTTCTATTTTATTCCCCTTCACTAAGCGGAGTGCTTGAGGGAAAGGGATGGCTAGACCCTCTACAGAGAGATGAGGGTCAGGAATAGGCTCTTGTGTATGTAGAAGAGTGGAATCCACATCAATATCATCATGCAACATATGTGGACTTGAAGGGGATAAAAACCTTTCCTTTATTCATATTTTGGTTCTTTTCCATTTTTCTATTTTTTTTAATTTTTGGGAACTGTCTTGAGATACATGAGGAGGGAACACAACTGTAGAAAAACTGGCGGTATCAGTACCACCCATGGCTTCCGTCTTTGCGGCATCGGCACCACACTCTGGCATAGCAACTGGAAAACTGGTGGCATTAGTACCACCGACTGCATATGGAATGATGACGGCCTCTGTACAGTCAGCTGGATCTACATCCTTGATGGTATCAGTACCACCGTCATCATCATCATGAGCAGCATCAACACCGCTATCCTCCTCATCTGACACTCCAGAATCTCCATGGGGTTTTCTCTCAAACGAGGCGCTGTCGGTTGGCATCCTACTGCTCCTTAGTGTCACAAAATCAACATCAAATACATAAGAAGAAATATCACCCAAGGTATCACTAGGAGTGCTAGCCTCTGCAAACTGTACCTGCTCAGATTTTCTCTTGAGGTTGTTCGAGTTTGGTTCGATCTGAGCGGGTATGGTAGCCTTTTCCTTGATGATATCCTTCATCCCCTATCGGAACTCATCCATCTCTCGCCGGAAGGATGCTTGCTGGTCAGAAGGGCGAGGTCGTCAAGGGTTGGGTTCTCATAGACATGTCCATGAGAACCGGACGGGTTGCCTCGCTGGAAATGAGGTTGAGGCTACTGGTAATGAGGGGGAGGCTGGGAGTACTACTGGTGAGGTTTCTACTGCTGCCTCCACTACTGTCCCTGGTATGAGGGGCAAGGACCCTACTGGAGCTGCTGCTGGTATTGAGAGTAATGAAGTTGCTGATGCTGATGGCTGTTCTGTCCGACCTGAGCTGGAGGCTGCTGCTAGGACGAGGTGCCTCTGGTGGACCATCGGAATCCTGGGTGATCACGATGGATCCTGGGCTACTGTTGGTACCGGTCGTACCAAATCCCGTTGACTTCCATCAACGACTCCTGTTCGAAAGGTGGAGGGGGAAGAACTGCCAGGGGCTGATTTGGCTAATGGACCATCATATGAGTACCCTGAGATGGCGGTGGCTGGGAGTAGCGTTGCAGCTGCTGGACTGATTCTGCCTGGATATGGTGAACTGGGCGGTAAGTGGCAGAAGGCTGGGTGGAGCTGCTGCTGGGATCGGCCCGTGACCTGAGACGGAGCTGTGGAGATGTCTGTGCCTCCTGGAGACACATGATCTGAGTCTTCAGGTCACTTAGTGTTTGTGCCAAATGGTCGATATGTGTAAGACCCTGGCACTGCTTCTTCTCAATAATCTCGATGCGGTCCAGCTTCATGCTGATGATCCCCATGTCAATGGCTGAGGACTCGGCCTGTGCTGCTGCTAACGAAGTAGAAGGACTGGCATTGATTCGTGCAATACTCTGGTAAGATACGACCTGTGGGAGGGGCTTACCCTGAGTGTAGACCCTACTCTGGAACATCACCATGTAGTTCTCTACCATCTCCTCGTAGATGGCCCAGACTTAGTCCTCATCCTTGGAAAAATAGGACCCTCTACATGAGGCATTCACTAGCCCCTACAGCTCCGGTGTCAGCCCAGAAAAGATGCTTTGGGCTAGGTTGGTCTTGGATATCTCATGATGTGGACACCAGTAGATGAGCTCTCGGAATCGATCCCAAGCCTCGTGAAACTGCTCATTCAGGATCGTAGTGAAATTGTTGATCATGGCTCGCGCTGCGTTGGTCCGGTCGAGTGGATAGTACTTGTTCAAGTACTCAGTCCGGAGCTGCTCCCAGGCGGTGACATACCTCCCAAATGATTCAGCTAATAGGCTACTCTGCCAACTAATGAGAACAGGAAGGTGATCATCTTGATCGTGTCCTCGTCCATGAATCTGTCGTGGACATTACTGCATATCATCTCAAACTCCTGGAGATGGAGGTGTGGCTCCTCGGTGGCTAGCCCATGGAACTTGGGAAGTAACTAAATGGTCTGGGGGCGAAGCTTGAAGTCGTCCAAGATCTCTGGAAGCTGAATCCAACGATGAGTGAGAGTTGCACCAGGGTCGTGCAACTGCCTCATCGTGCATGGTGGCCTCGGCTCTGATTGATCATCCGGACATCTGTCTCCTCCTCCAACTATTGGTATCTCTCCATCGACTGGCCTCTATGGTTCTCCTCTACTGGCTCTCATCTCCGTAAGCTCTCGTCGCACCTTTTTCATGAATGCTCCCTGGTCTCTAATTTGGCGCTGCATCATCTCCAAGGAGGCTAAGAGTGTGTTGTTGATGGCAGCCTGGTCAAGTACATATGCGGATCCATGCGGCTGCTCATCGGTGCATCCCTCATTGCTCTCCATCTCTTGGGTCTCTGCAAAGGCAAAAGACCCCAACTCAGGTGCCGTCAAATGGACATATAACTGTGCTGGCCTCTACTCTGCACCTCAAGACTGGAAGAAGGGTGGTCGAGTGGGAACAGGGTGGTAGCGAACTTAGGTTCAGAGAGCGGGTCTGGGCTCTCTAAAACTGCCCTAGATGAGTGGAAAAATGCTCAAAAGCAGTGCTGTCAAAGGCAATCTAAGGGACCTCCTTCTCATCATCATGATGCGGGGATTTATGACGATGAGATCTGGATACAAACAATATGAGAAAACAAACCCCTTTTTCACCTACTCAACTCTTAAGCCGATGATCGTGAAAGATCGGTCGTTAGTCTGGTTAATTTTTATTCAGGTGACAAATAAAGATATCAGAGCGATTAAGCGAGCTGTTGGGAACCCGATGCTTCAGGAGATTGGCCCAATCTTACAACTAGTTTTTCCCAACCAGTATGGGTGCAGACCATTTACCGGCTACCCGATCTGCCCAATCTTCTAAGGAAATCCCGGACCGATTACTGGCTACCCGGTGAAATCCTCACTGGAGAACAACAAACCACAAGACCAGTAGTCGAAAGCAGTTCAGGTATGGCTCTAGCCTAGTGTGTGGGTCACTCTCTCGCTAAAGATAGATCAATAAATGAGGGGACACCTCTCCACAAAACAAGATTTTTAAGTGAAGTGTATTTTAGGGTCAAGTTTGCATCAGTAGTCCCACTTTTATTTTGTTATTACTTTTTAGGTATTTTCTGAAATAAAATAATGCCTAACATTTTTTTGAATTCCTAGGTTATTTTGAGTCCAATAAAACAGGAGAGGATGTCGAAAAAGCTGATGCACGACCAAACACTATGATACATGCACATATAGAAATGCGTACGTGACTCCAACACTCTACATGCAGGGTGATCCACGTATAAAGGTAAAGACAGAAATAAACTATCTAAATGATGCACGAAGAAACCGACCTTAAACAAGCAACTTATATTAATCGTGAAGAACAGATAACTAACTAATCAGAGAAAGAGGCCTGAGTCCGGTCTCAGATGTCGATCAGTGTCCACCACAACGGATCCTAGCAGTGCTGTATATGCCCTCTAGCGGCGCGTGGCCTCTCAATCGATTATGTTAGCTTTTTATTATTGATTTTTAGCTAGGTCCAATTACAATATATAGGAACAGATAAGCAATTAGGTGTTGGGCCATAGCTAATTACGTCACAATCAACAAAAGTTCTAAGTCAAGGGCTAACTTCGTGAATCATATAGAAAAAAATAGCGATGAAATCAAAACCGCGAAAAATTCGATGAGGTCCCTCGAGTACACCGATACTCGGCGAAACATACCCCAATGAGTTTAAGTCAACAAGAGAGTCTCAAAGTCCACAATTAAAACAACAATAATAGTTCTACGACAAAATAAACTATCTATTCAATATAACTAAATCCTTCTACTCCTCCTCAGGTGCTGTCTCCTCCAACAGAAAGCCGAAGTGTCCTCGGGCGGTTCCTCACACGAAAAGTGAAACAGAGAAGATGTCAGAAATAATTATATCCAATAGATACAAAAATAGGCAAAAAGCAAAAAATGACTACTAAACTGTGCTCCCTGACAATGGCGCCATTCCGATGACACACCAGGCAACTCGGGTTAAGTAATATCAAGGGTCGTTGCGACCCGGATCACCAAGCGTAATCATCAAGAAAAATAAACCACTCGAGATAGATCAAAAATAACCAACACATGTGTAAGCGGTTCGCTATTTTATTTACATGGTATAGCAAATAGGGTTGAAAACAATGAGCACAAAAACCTACGAAGTAGTCAAATCTCTCAAAATAACAAAAGAAATTTTTTAGTGGTTTTTAATTTTGCAAAATTTTAATCAAAAAACAAAATCAACTAAAGTAAGAAAAAGGAAGACAACTATCATTTTGTATTTTTCTTTAAGGCTAAAAATACTCAGAAAATTAGGATAGAAATATTTTGGATTTTTTAAGTTATGAATGTTTAATTTTCTGAGAATTTTTGGGTGTTTTTATGGTTTTCAAAAAATCAAAGAAAGCACAAAAATGCAAGCAGTACACAGCCAATACTAAATTGCAAGTTAAAACTATCTAAAGTGCCCTAAAGTCCTGGATAACAATTTTGCAATAAAATATGAATAAAAACCTACAAACAAGAACTGAAAATAGGATTTTTGGATTTTTATATGATTTTATATAATTTTTATAAGTTTTCAGTTGTTTTATAATTTTTAGGTTTTTTAGAATGAATTTTTAAACAAAATTAATACTGTAGGTAAACACACAAAAAGACACAAACATGATTTTTTTTGGAATTTTTCAAACATTTTTCGATTTTTTAAAATTTTCTAAGCCAAATAGGGATATTTTTAAAGATTTTTTACTTTTCAAAAATGTTAAATGCAAAGAAATTAATCCAAGAAAATCATAGTAAATTATATACAATAATAGGAATTAATGGTATTTTGTAGGTGATTTTTCAAATTAATTCGCTATTTATTAAGTCCAAAACACCAAGTGTAATTAGGCAGTGTTTACAGGAACCTTTTTGTAAGCAAATTAAGTTTCTGGGCCAAACAATAACACCTTTAAAAAATTTCAGGCCGTATATGCAAAAAGTCCAATCTAGCACACACGACGCATGTGATCCAGACTCATAGGGATATAGTTGCAAATATTTAAAAATGACATTCAATTCAGAACATATAAAAAGTGTAGGACAAACAATGCAAATAACTCAAAAGTCACATGGACATATATATGCCACAAACTGAGAGGGACTAAAATGCAAATAACTAAAAACATAAGGTCCAAACTGTAAAATGTCTTAACTCATTATTTATTTAGTGGACTAATATGAAATAACTAAATGTGTGAGGGTAAAGAGGAAATATACCCTTGCAGGACACATGGCGTGCGTGGAGGAAAGCGATGGTGTACGGCTCTGATCACTCGGCTGCTGCAGATCTGATGGCTCAGGATATGGTCGGGAACGTGCGGGCAGATGCGTCAAGGGTGTCAGATCTAGCGGCCAGAAGGGTGGTAGGAGTCTATGTAATCTGGGGTTTGGGATCAAAAAGTTAGCCCCAAAAACTGTTGCGGTCGACAACTCATATGCGATCTGGTAGAAGAAGGGGCCCATTCGATGGTGGAGGAGGGTGCTAGAAGAACAACCCCCATGCGACCTTTAATTGAGAGAGGAAGGAAATCCGTCGGCACGATGAAGGATCTGAAGGATTCGATAAGCTCGGGGATGCTATGTGCGTCAGATGGGCTACTTCGATGAAGATGGTGACGGTCGGATCAACTTGGCAGTGGTGGCTCGCTTGAAGCCGCTCTCCTGAGCAGCTGGGAGATCGAATGAGTTTCCAGGTGCACGCGAGTAACTGCAAAGGATAGAAGGACTTGGGGCGGAGCTTCGGTCCACGTTATTGCATACAGGGAGAAGCGGAACGAGTGGGGGTAGAGCTTTGGGTCTCCAACGAATGCGGTAAGTGGAGACCCGACCTAATCTCGACCCGATGGTCAAGACATAGAGTGACCTTATTGCACAAGAAGGTGCAAGGTGAAATGGAGCTTTGATCGGAATGGAGGGGAGTGGGTAGCAGGGCTCCGACCAGATGGTCGGAGCAGAGGTGACTGCGGTGGCGATGAAAGGGTAGATCAAATCAAAATGGTTAATATAGGTGGGAAGGATGATACTTGAAGCTACCAGCAGATCCGCGAACTCCAGGCGAAGGGGGTGGATGAGTCTTGGCCTCGATCTGCTGCAACGGGCGAGAGAGGCTGCACGTGGCGGAGGTCTCCGACCATGTTGGTGATCTGCAGCCTTTAAGCCACCAAGCTTTAATCCCAGGGCTCCTCCAAGCTGCTGTCACTCGGCTAGAGGAGTCTAGGGATGAAGGAAAAGGCAAGGCACGAGCTAGATGGGCAATGAAGGCAGGCGAGATACTTTATAGGCAAACCAAGGGTCTAGAAAGATCAACGCAAAGCACGAAACTCTAGGGGGATCCGAATGGTCCTATAGATTTGCGAAGATCACGGATGTCTGAGGAATCTCGGGTCCAAAAATGAAAGCGAGAGGCGGTCGGAGTCGTGCGGGGAAATAGGGAGAAAAAGGTCCAGTGAGCCAGAATCGGGTCTGACCCGGCTGGAAGGGAGGGTCTGTCGCGACCCCGATTCCCGGTCACCGGATCCTCCCATATCTGGATCTGGTTACTCAATAATAATTTATTCAGCAATCACAACTAACATTTAGAAACAAACTGCAAACAAAATACTCAGAAGAAAGTATTTCAAAACTTTTCCATTCACTAAATAAAGTTCACATGATACATTGCCCTACTATAACCATTTACATGTACTTCAGCTCGAAAGGAAATACACAAAAAGATTACTACTACCTTACGGAGAAAAGCTACTGCGGCTCATTGGATGACTATGTTAGCTAGCTGGATTATTAAAGTCCTTGTGATGACTCACCGACATCTGTTGGGTTTTCCATAAATCATACGATAACAATTAGCGAGTGCTAAGTAACGAAGAAGAGAAAAGTAAACAATTGTGTAATTTTTCAAAACTTGTTATCACAAAAAGTTTCTTCCATTCTCATTAGTTTACGTCCTATTCCTTCTTTTCCAAATCAGGGATTAGTCCAGGGGCACCCCACCATTCTTGGACACCAAAGCTGTGGATACTTCAGGATGCTGTCGCACGTCACCTCAACCAATCCTCCAATGCTACCCTGAAAATTGTCCTTTTCCTTTATTAATCAGGATCTCAAACCCTCAGCTTGGAAAACAAAGGAGCACACCGTCCTCGAGAACTCGGTTGCTTAAAACTTCAGGCTAACCGTTAATCACATAACCTAGCGGTGTTAAATACATGTTATCGTGATCCATCCGCTATTGAACCACCCGTGCCTCCACACGACATGACCACATCTTCCATCGTTCAACCCGAATATATTGGCTCCCTATACCACGCATTGCAAATCATTCATTTCGTATGCACTTATCATAACAGGACAATCGTGTACCACTTAGGTAGGGTAAAACCAATATGAGTTCCTTCTGATAAACCTACAGGTTGCATGACCAACTTGTAGTTCTACTCCCAGTCATTCTTAACGTAAGACACAATCCTTTTCCAGGATCCAACTCAAAACACATCAATTCCAATGATTAATTCCTCCGTTAAGCTTTAGATTTGCATAAACATAATACTGACTATAGAATTACACCTAAATTAATTTATATATTTATAAACACATATTTATGCTCATTTTAACTTCCAAATCCTAACTTTCCGTATCACTGCATCCATTCGATGCTTAGACCTCAGTTTAGTTGAAATCACAAAGCAACTTTTCATACTTTCTCAAAACTAGCTAAATTAGGGTTCTTCGTAATGAAGAACATAAAGTCAGGAATCTCAACGATCTCATATGAAAACCCAACAACGAAAGGAAGGATTTCGTTACCTAGTCTAGCTCTCTCTCTCTTTCACGTATGCAATGCTTTATCGTGATTCATTTTTGGAAAAGGATGATTTACAGCTCTTGAAATGATCGAATTTCATGTTCGTATCAAAAACACTAAAAACATGCCAAGAATGCAAGAACGAACGAAGAACACGAAGAACGTGAAGAACACATGAACAACACAAAGAATGCGAAGAACATATTTTGTCTTAAAATTTCGGCAGAACTTCCCCTTATATATGGTGATATTTCTAGAAAAATTTCAGCAGAGTTTCCCCTTATACTGGGACATATTTCTAGAAAAATTTCAGCAGAGTTTCCCCTTGTATCGAGACATATTTTAAAAGAAACATGGAAATAGTTTCCTATATAAAATCATCGAGAGGAGAACAATAACGAAACTGAAAGACTATACTCAAACAACAAGAGATGAAGAATCGATAGATACCACACGTCTTAGGTGAGTGAATGTGTGATGAATCACAAGGTTAACTGACATGCATAATCGCCCTCACCTAAGTAGGGTATTACACAGATTTCTCTAACAAAACAATTATAAAAGCAGAATTGAAAGAATAGAACCATAAGTGATAGAGAATCGGTAGACACCACGCGTCTTAGGTGAGTGAATGTGTGACGAATCACAGGATTCACTGACGTGCATAGCCGCCCGCACCTAAGTAGGATGTTACACCGATTTCTCCTAGAACCACAATAGAAAACGAATCGGAAAGAAAGATGACTCGAAAAAAAAGCTTGGAAGAAAAGATGATAAATCGAAAACCAAGCTTACGAAGCAAACTAAGAGAGGATCATGCCTTCCTCCTCCTCGTTCTCCCGGCAGCGCTTCGTTAGCGTTCCTTCCCCGCCTCCCACTCCTTCTCCCGACCTCTCAACCCTATCCCTTGGGGTAGTGGTGGTAGTGGAAATCGTAGAGAATGAATGGGTGTGGAGGGGGGGGGGCGTAGGTATTTATAGGCTTCAGAAAACTGCTAACCATGGTTAGAAAACCATGGTTTAGACCTTAACCACAGTTAACAACCCATGGTTTTGACCCATGGTTTTGGCCAAAACTTATCCCAAATTTAGAGCTTAAGTTAGAACATTCCAGAGGATTCTAGATTCGCTAATAATGCTTAATTAACGCTAATCGTGATTAACTTTCACTAATCATGATTTAACTTTCGCGGCTTACGGTTATCTTTTGCTAACTATTGATTAGCGTTCACTAATGATCATTAGCGATTTTCAATCCATCATTAGTTTCTTTAATCGTACTTAATTAGTCTTAATGACATTCATTACGGGTTAATGATGTCTTAATCCTCCTTACTTTTCTTTCTTCCAAAAATCATAACAAATCGAAACGAAGACCGATTCACACGAAAAAAATTCCCTTTGTTTTCTCTTGATGAGCCGGATCTTATGATATAGGATTCGAGGCTTTACAATTATAACAACTTAAAGGAAGTCTCATCCTCGAGACTAGAAATGTATGCATAACAATCTTAAAAAGGATTGAAACCATAACAACCTTAAAGAGAATGAACGTCATTTCATTTATAATGAACATATATAGAATACATAGTGTTATCATTCAAACAAGTACGTGTACTTTTCTTTCATTTCTACCTCAGATTCCCATGTAGCTTCTTCATACTCTTGGTTGCGCCACAACACTTTAACTAGAGGTACCTCCTTGTTCCTCAACTTCTTGATATCCTTATCTAATATTTACACAGGTATTTCTAGGTATGTCAAGTCTGGCTCAACATGTAGATTATCATATCTTATCTTATGCTCATGATCCTTGATATATTTTCTCAGATTTGATACATGAAAAACATCATGTATTGCCGAAAGGTATGGAGGAAGTACAAGTCTATAGAAGACTTTTCCAATCATTTGAATAATTTCAAAGGGACCCACGAACCTGGGTGCCAACTTCCCACACAAGCCAAACCTCTGAACACCCTTCATAGGTGATACTTTGAGAAATACAAAGTCACCTACCTCAAATTCAAGGTCTCTTCGCATGGTATCACTATAGATTTTCTGGCAACTCTGAGCAGTCAATAGTCTTTTTCAAGCAAGCTCTACAACTTCCCGTGTCTCTTGGAGTCTATCTGAATCATAAAGGTTCTTTATTCTGACCTCTTGCCAATACAAACGAGTAGTACACCTACGTCCATATAGTGTTTCAAATGGTACTATGCCAAAACTTGTATGGTAACTATTGTTGTAGGTGAATTCTGCAAGATGCAAATGTTTCAACCATGATCATTTCCATTTTAAGGCACATGCTCGTAACATATCCTCTAAAGTATGAATCGTATGTTCTGATTGACCATCTATTTGTGGATGATATGCTGTACTCAAGCATAGCTGTGTGCCTAAGGCTTTCATGAAGTTCTCCCAATAGTGTGAGGCGAATCGTGATTTTCGATCGGAAACTACTTCCTTTGGGATACCATGAAGACGGATCACATGTATAATATATAACTCAGCAAGCTGATCTGGAGTAAAAGATAAACTTATTGGAATAAAGTGTGCTACCTTGGTCAGACGATCTATTATAACCTAGATACTATCTTTACCACCAGTCGTCTGAGGTAAGCCAATAACGAAGTCCAGGAAACGCTTTCCCATTTCCACTCAGGTATAGGGAGGGGTTGTAACAATCCTGGTGGCTTTTGGTGTGAAGCTTTTACCTGTTGGCAAGTGAAACATGAATTCACAAACTCAACAACATCTTTCTTCATTCCCTACCACCAAAAGTATGAATGAAGATCCTTATACATCTTCGTAATTCTTGGATGAATAGATAATCTAGAACAATGTGCTTCACATAAGATTTATTTCCTCAGTTATGGTGTGTCTAGTACACAAGCTCTGTGATGGTTATATAGTAACCCATCTTGTATCTGGAATCCCTCTATCTCATTCTTCTCAAGTTGTTGTCTCAAGTCTTTAAGGACTGGATCATCCTCTTGTCCTTTCTTTATTCTATCCCAGATCTCTTGTTAGTATCGGTGAGGAATAGTTATAGTATCAGCACTACTATCAAATGGTTTCCATTCACTTAACATTGATAGTAAACCCTAGAAGTGGATAGCACTCACTAACCCAGGTGAATAAGTTCTTCTGCTAAGGGCATCTGCTACGACGTTCCCCTTACTAGGGTGGTAGGAGATAGTGCAATCATAATCTTTCAACAACTCTAACCACCGTCTCTGTCTCATATTTAGCTCCTTTTGATCAAACAGATATTTCAAGCTTTTATGATCAGTGAAGATTTCAAAAGTAATACCATACAGGTAGTGTCTCCATATCTTTAAAGAAAAAACTACGATAACTATTTCAAGGTCATGTGTTAGGTAGTTCTTCTCATGTGTCCACAGCTGTCGTGATGCATACTCAACTACCTTACCATGTTGCATAAGATCCGCCCAAGTCCTTCTTTAGATGCGTTAGTGTACACTGTAAACCCTTCACTCCTGGAGGGTAGAGTAAGGATGGGTGCAGATGTTAGGTATTCTTTTAGTGTTTGGAAGCTAGTTTCACATACATCGGACCATATGAATGGAACTTCCTTCTGAGTCAACCTAGTCATTGGAAATGCTATTCGTGAAAAGTCCTTCACAAATCTTCTATAATATCCAGCTAATCCCAGAAAAGATCATATTTATGTGACAGTCTTCGGGCATTCCCGACTCATCACCGCACTAACATTTCTAGGATCAACTGATATACCTTCCTCAGAAATAACATGACTTAAGAAAGATACTTCAGATAGCCAGAAGTCACATTTGCTATATTTAATTTACAGTTTGTTCTTCCTTAGAGTTTCAAGTGCCTGTCTGAGATGGAGTAAATAAGCACGTCGTCAATAAGGACTACTACAAAGTGATCTAAGAACTCCTTGAATAATCTATTAATGAGATCCATGAAGGCTGTTGGGGCATTTGTCAGTCCAAAAGGCATAATTAAGAATTCATAATGTCCATATCTATTTCGAAAAGCTGTCTTGGGAATATCTTTATCTTTAATTTTCAACTGACGGTATCCAGATCTTAAATCAATCTTGGAATACACAGTTGAATCTGTAACTGATCAAAGAGATCATCTATTCTTGGCAGATGATACTTGTTCTTTACGGTCTTCTTGTTTAGTTGTCTATAGTCAATGCATAACCGCATTGACCCATCCTTTTTCCTGAAAAATAAGACATGTGCACCCCATGGTGAAGTACTAGGATGAATGAATCCTTTATCTAATAATTCTTGCAACTATACCTTTAACTTTCGTAACTCAGCTGGTTCCATCCTATATGGAGGGATAGAGATAGGCTGAGTATCAGGTATGAGAGAGATTTCAAATTCAATCTCTCGCTCAGGTGGTAATCCAGGTAGTTCCTCTAGAAATACATCAGGAAACTCACACACTATAGGTATATATTCCATCATTCTGTCTGACCCAGATGTATTGGTTACATATGCTGAATAACCTTGGCATCCTTGTTCTAACAACTGTTGTGCCTTCAAAGTAGAGATATATTCAATATTATCATTGGTTGTCTTTCCAATGAACTGGAACTCTATCGAGTTAGGAAGGTGAAACATTACTGTCTTCTGAAAACAGTCAAGACATGCACGATGCCTTTCTAGCCAATCCATCCCTAGGATTAGATCAAAGTCCTCCATTTCGATTAGTAGTAGTGAAACATGTAACTGATGTCCCACTATCAGTACTATACAATTATCGAGGATTTCTCAGATTATAAATACTTGTCCTCCTGGTCCCTTGATCAGATAGGACTGTTGTACTTCTACTAGTATCTTACCCAAAGTGGGTACTAACCATCGAGCAATAAATGAATGTGAAGCACCAGAATCAAATAAGGCATGTACTGAAAAGCCATGAATAGTAACAGTACCTCGTACGACCGTACCTGAATTGTAGGCTTGTTCTTCAGTAATTGCATTGAGCTGGCCATTAGAAATAGGCAAGCTAGAACCCGCAACACTTTGTGGTGGTTGCTGTGTAGGAGACGCTCCTTGTGAGCCACGACCTTTACCTTGTATTCCTCCTCATGTTGCTCCATTGCTCTAGGTGGATGTTATACTGTTAGTTAGGGTTGATTTAAACCCTGACCCTCTCAACTTTGGGCAATCTTTCTTGATGTGGCCTTCCTGATGACAGTAATAACACACATGTGTTCCTATTTGAGCTGAAAACCCAGCCACAAAGGTACTAGATCCTGCTGCTGAGTCGCGGGGATATAGTGGAGGTTTAGAGAAATCTTTTCTTCCAGATAGTTCCTGGCCCAAAGTCTGTGGTGAGCTTATATTAGAACCAACTGGATGATAACGACTGTCTCTTCGATTATAATTCGCCTTACATTTGGATGGTCCATCAGTAAAGTGGAAGCTTCTTCTTTGGCGGTTTGCATCCCTCTCCATCTCAATACGAGAGGCGATGTCCATGGCTTCATCTACAGTGGTGGCTCTAAAACCTACAAGCTTCTCTCTCAAATCTCCCTGAAGACCGTTAACAAATTTGGTAAGACACTCTTGTGGTGAAGCTTCTAGAGCTGGGGAGTAACGTAGCAGCTCCGTAAAGTGAATATGATAATCTCGTACATTTTGGATACTTGGGTCAAAGAAGCCAACTCTCTCCTCTTCAATTCTTCCCAATGGGAGGGATAGAAGTGAGCTCGGAACCTATCTTCAAAAACATCCCATGGAATAGGATCTATTAATTTCTTGGAAATGGCTCTCCACCATCATCTTGCATAGTCTGCAAGGGAGTAATCAATGAAGTGCACCCAAATGTCTGCTGGTACGTGTATTATTCTCAACATCCTGCTGATGTCATCAAGCCATAGTTCTGCCTCAGCAAGTTTCTCTATGCCTTTAAATCAAGGAATCTTTCCCTTTCGGTGATTGTCTAGTAATGTTTGGTGTCTAAGAAGGGTCTTCTCCATTGCACCTTCAGCTGGGGTAGGAGCATACTCAGTTGAAGGACGGTAACTACATTCTTCCTTAGAAAGATGGATAGAACCTTCAATCCTAGCATCCACAGGTCTAGATGCCTCAGGTCTCTCAACTTGTGCATTGAGCCTCTCCTCTAACGCTTGCTGCTTTTGTCCCATTTCTTGCAGCATTGTCATCATAGCCGCTAATTTCCTAGACACGTCTTGGTCTGCCATGATCCTGGGATGAGTTAAGGCCAAAGGTCAGATCCTATGATGTACATAAGGGGCAATGACTTGTGAATGGTACTGCAACTACTAACTAAGATCAAAGGATCTTAAGACCACTTTAGTTTTTGAATACCACTCATAGTTATTAATTACTGAATAAATTACTGGAATAACCTTGCTCTGATACTAATCTGTTGCGATCCCGATTCCGGGCCGTCGGATCCTCCCATATCCGGATCAGGTTACTCAGCAATAATTTATTCAACAAAAACAACTAACATTTAAAAACAAACTGCAAATAAAATACTCAGAAGAAAGTATTTCAACACTTTTCCATTCACTAAATAAAGTTCACATGATACATTGTCCCACTATAATCATTTACATGTACATCAGCTCTAAAAGAAATACACAAAAATATTACTATTACCTTATAGAGAAAAGCTACTGCAGCTCATTAGATGACTATGTTAGCTGGCTGGATTATTAAAGTCCTTGTGATGGCTCACTGACACCTGTTGGGTTTTCCATAAATCATAGGATAATAATTAGCGAGTGCTAAGTAACGAAGAAGAGAAAAGTAAATAATTATGTAATTTTTCAAAACTTGTTATCACAAGAAGTTTCTTCCATTCTCATTAGTTTAAGTCCTATTCCTTCTATGCCAAATCAGGGATTAGTCCAAGGGAACCCCACCATTCTTGGACTCCGAAGCTTTGGATACTTCAGGATTGGAGATTGCGTTGATCTGGTGAGCTTATGCTGCCGCATGTCGCCTCAACCAATCCTCCAATACTACCCTGAAAATTTTCCTTTTGTTTTATTAATCAGGGTCTCAAATCCTCAGCCTAGAAAACAAAGGAGCACACCGTCCTCAAGAACCCGGTTGCTTAAAACCTCAGGCCAACTATTAATCGCATAACCTAGCAGCTTTAAATACATGTTATCGTGACCCAGCTGCTATTGAACCACTCGTGCCTCCACACGACACGACCACATCTCAACCTGAATATATTGGCTCCCGGTACCTCGCGTTGCAAATCATTCATTTCATGCGCACTTATCATAACAGGGCAACCGTGTACCACTGATGAGAATGAAATAGAGAGACTAAGGGAGATAGGTATCAAGGGTCGTTGCGACCTCAACCTCTCAAATCGGACTCAACAAGAAAAGAAGACCACCAAATATCAAAATCAAACAAGTAGCTCAAATAGCGGTCTCGCTATTTTATTTAAACTGGTATAGCCATCAGGGTCGAACTCAAGGAGCACAGGTTGGCTAGCCTACGAAGTAGTCAAAAATCAAAAATAAAATAAAATATTTTTTAGTGGATTTTTATTTTTTTTAAATTTTTTTGTGATTTTTAATTATAAAGAAAATATAAACCAAAGGCAAAAAGGCACAATCAAGGAATTACTAAACACACAAAAACAGGATAGAAAATTAAATTAAAAATATTTGGGATTTTATGACTTTTCAAGTGTTTTTAGTAATTTTCTCAGATTTTTATAACTTTTAGTTGATTTTATAAAAATGTAATAAGACAAAAAATAAAAATCAATGTGCAGCCAGAATCTAAAGGCTATTTAAAAATAAATAAATAGCCTATAAAATTCCAATGGTAATTTTATGATAAAGTAAAAATGAAAACCTAACTAATGAAAAAGAAATTATTTTTTTGATTTTTTTGAATTTTTAATGTTTTTATGAGTTTTTTAAGTTTTTTCAAATTTTAGGGGTTTTATATATCAAACAACCACAAAAATTGCACAGAAATGAAAGCACAACAAAACACAAAATAATTTTTTTAGAATTTTTAGGAGGTTTTTAATATTTTTAGTTGATTTTTAAATTAAGACAGTGATGCAAATAAGGTTTTTGAATTTTTAAAAATATAAAATGAAAACAAAAATGTCCTAAACAATCATTGAAATTTTTACACAGTGGCAGAGGCCATGTGTCCAAATTTCATGAATTTTTGAGTCAATTTGCTATTTTATTCAACCAATAGAACATACACAGCACACATGGACTGAAATGTAATAAAAACTAAGTTCCAGGACTAAAGATTGATAGGCTTTAAAAGTCCGAGGGCCTTACTGTAAATTTCACACGATATTCAGCACATGTCGCAATTCAACATTCACAAGGGCATAAGTGCAAATATAAAAACTATCTAATAAAATCATAACACTCAAAAGCCTTGAGGGCATACATGCAATTGTCCTAGATATGCACATGACGAAGAACGTATGTCCACAAAAGGAGGACCAAAGTGAAAATAAAAGAAACAATACTAATATGCAAATTGTCCCAGAGTGCTAAGTTATTTAATAGACTAAACAAGAACTAAAATAAACTGCAGGGGGGTCTGGTGCAAATTACCCAGCCAAAATGTGCGGGTCACGTGGGTGACAGATGGTAGGTGCTGATAGGCTGATGGACGTGCGGCTCTGGTGTCGCCTCCTGCAGATCTGACGGTTGTCCTTCGGGCGCAGACATGGGTGTATGGTGGCCGTTAGATACCAGATCTAACGGCATGTCAGATGCATGCGTTGGACGGCTTAGATGGCGTCTAGAGAACGTGCTCTATCCGACGGTGGAGAGGAGATCTGGAAGAACTCCTCCCCGACGAGGTTCGCCGGCGAACTGGAGGAGATCCGAGCATCCGATGGATGATCCGAGAGAGGGGTTCGACTCACGTCGCCCCTCCGCGTCTTATGACGATGGCGGATGGAGCTCCCAACGGCTAGATGGTCCGGCAAGGGCAATGGGGCCTGGGCTACTCCGGCGAAGGGGATGAAACATGAACTGGGGGGTAGTTCGACGCTTATTGACCTGCAAACGAACACTTTCGCTGGAGGAGTGCTCCGACGGGGGTTATTAGATGGAAGGCAACAAGAAGCGACAGTGGGATGAGAGGACGGCTCCAGCGCAGACGGAGGAAAGAGCCTAGCTCAATCTTGTCTCGGACAGCCAAGATTGAGATGATCAGATGATGGAAGGAGGGTGACGATGGAGTAGGGAATCGATCTAAATGACTAGATATGGTCGACGGAGCTCCGGCCACTAGGGCGGAGCCGGCAGAGCGAAAGATGGAAAATCGACGATAAACGGAACTAGGGTCGATGAAGTGAATACTTGATGATCGCAAATCGATCTTGAGCTCCAAGAGGGTGCGGTGAAGGTGGTCGTCGCCTCGACCGAGCTACAGCGGACTGGGAGGCTCGTACGCAGCGGTGCTCCGACCACGTTCGTCGAGTGTCGGCTACAAACGCCCAATCCGGCCACCAAATAGGGGGTCCGATAGCTGTCACCGAGGGGATTCTCTCTAGGATAGATTTAGGGCTTGCGGCACGAGCTGGGGGACTGGGAATCAAAGATTAGGTTTTATAGTGTGTCCCAGGTGACAGGGAAGAACAGGCGCGGGCGTGTAATCCGAGGTCGATCCGATCCCTCCTTGGGATCCGCGAAGGTTGCAGATCCACCAGGAAGAGGCTGGAGGTGGAATCAGTGTGAAAGGTCGAGTAACCCGATTGGGAAAATTCTGAGAAGCGGAACTCAAATTGGGTTCAGGCTGAGAGGGAGTCCGGGAGGGGGAGTTGACCAGGGGTCAACAACCCCTCTGGACCAATCAGAGAATTTCAAGGTTGAAATTATTTGGAAATTCATTTTAAAATTAAAAATGATTTTATTTCAAAATGTTTACAAAATAAAAATGTTTATTTATTTTCAAACTATTTTTAGTGACTTTTATTTATTTTTTTGAAAAATAATTTATGTTATATAAATTATATTATTTTATATACAGGTAAAAAATACAAAGGTATTTTATACTTTTATTTTTATTATTTTATTTTTGTACAAATACTCTCATTTTATATTTTATTTATTTACAACATAAAATGTAGAGTATAAAATAATTTTTATTTGATTTTTATTATTTATGTACAAGGGTGAAATAAATAGGTCTATTATTGGTATACACATGGTATATGTACAATGAAGAGAGATAAATTATTTCTTTTTGTTTTTGTTTTTATTTTTCTAATTTTTATTTTATTTTTATAAATATATACGAACTATGGGAAACACATTTTTATTTTGTTTTTATGAATAATATATACACCAAGAAGGAAATATGCACAATGATGAATGCCCCTATCTCTCTCTACTTGTTTTATTTGGCGATCGGGCCCATATTGGGCCCTCTCTTGGGTTCAGGTCACTCAATATTTATTCTAAATATTCTTCATTTTCTTTATTTCTTTATTCTTTTATTTTTGCACAAAAACATGCTAATTATTGATATTTACACAAAGCATGCATTTTGATAAATTATTGTATTTACAACTATCTACATGGTGTTTTGTAAAGATTTTTAGCTAAAATAAAAGAATAAAGAGTGATGAATGATGATTCATCACCCGCCTATACTTTACTTTTGCTAGTCCCTTAACAAACACTTATTTGAAAAAGAAGTGAAAAGAAAAGAAAAAGAAGGGAAAGATGAATCAATGCTGATTATTAAACTTGTCTTCATTAAATTGAAGTATGGAGCTCAGTAAGATCTTTGGATTATTAGTTTGTCGGAACCTTATTTGGACCTAGGTTTAAAATTTAACATCCTCTAAGTTCCACTAATCTATAGTCAAGACTCCTCAACAATCCAGATCATAACAAGTCTACATACACAAACCCTGAAGACCATGAATCTTTTTTTGCACTATGTAAGTGAGATATAGCTCTCCACCTCAGAAGTAGCAAAGTGACAACCCTCCCCAACAAGTAACTCTAATGCCCTAGTCTGGCAACTCTTTCCTCTAGGAGCGGGGTATTCCCTTCTAAGTTCAAGTTCAACTGGCTCAAGAAGAGGGGGAAGAAGAGAATGGACCATGGCCGGTGTAGCCATGTATCCTTGGGAGCTCAACCAGTGTAGCTAAGTCTTCCTGCTGCAAGCTTCATAAGATGGGCATGGATAACATAAGCTTTGCTTTATTGAACTATATACACTCCAGTGGGATTATCATTTTCTCTCAGGCCCACCACTTTTTTGGAGTTATTCTTTTCTTTTTGCATTTTTTTGGCATATGTACAACATATCTACAAAGTGCAGCATATATACATAAGGAGTTTTTCCTCTTGAGACAGTAGACTATCCCTCTTTTGAAGCATTATTGCAACCCACAACTCCTGTCGTTAGACCTCACGGCTACCAGACCAAGTTGAGACACACTTCCTTCACTAGAAGAAGAAAAGAGGTTCCGCCTAGAAGTACTACCCTCATATGCTACCCCAAGTCAAAGAAGACTGCCTCCTCACCACCTCATCCGTAGAGAGCTAGGTGTAAAGTGTTGGTCTAAGTAAAGCCATTGTCTGTAAGAGTCATGCCTGTGTTGTTAACTGCTCTACTTAGGCTCATCGAGATGACATATGATCATAGCCTAGTGAACTCAAAGAATTAAGTCTTCATGGACCTGAAAAGTCTCAACCCTAAGCCCTATAAGGTTCCTCTTAGAAATAGGTGGATTGAGATCTTAACCAAGCTCCATTTTTCAATTTAATTCCAGGCTAGTTTAAATATCAACTATGATTTGAGAAAAAACTATACAAATATTTACAAATATGCAATTTTTACAATTGTTTGAAAATGTGCAAAATTTTTGAAAATGTTTGAAAACACGGATGTATGCATGAATGCAAAGTTTTGCAAAATATTTACACAAATTTACACAAGGTTTTTGCAAACTTTTTGTTTTTCAAAATATTTTACAAAAATTTTGTACTATATACATAATTTTGATATGAAAATATTTACAAACTATTTACACACAAAATATTTTTACAAAAATAGTTTTGTACATAGCTATGTATGTGCAATAAAAGAATTTTATTTACAACGAAAATTTTTAATTTTATGGATTTTAAGGGTTTTAGCCATTTTTATTTATTAACACACTCACATAAATTACGAGTTATGGCTAAAGTATATATGAAATATATACGATACCCCCCTATACTTAGCTCGAATGATGTCCTTAGAGTGATTCAAGAGCGATGAAGAAGACATAACTCGTGCTTAGTATAGGGGCGTGAAAAGAAAGACTATATACAAAGACGAATGAAAGAATAGAAATGAAAAGGATCTCGGGGTTTTCCCCTATACTTAGGATTAAGTGATCCTAAGTATAGCAGCCTGTACACAAAGGGAAATCCGAGTGAAGAATGTGCATGGTCTACCTCCCCTATACTTAGGGTAAAATATCCCTAAGTATTGGCAGCAAAACAGAGATAGAAAAGAATCAAAAGAAACTCAAAAGTCTCACACCCCCCCATACTTAGGGTAAAGTGCACCCTAAGTATAGCATAATCAAAGATGCAAATGGGGTGTTGGACTGAAGAATAGTGTGATATGGACAACTGCATCTATACAAGTCAGAAGAACAATGATAATCAAGCGTAAGATGCAATAGATGTGAGTCAAGAGACCACATCTCACGCAAAATGAATAGGGGCAACGTCATCGACCAGTGACTCATGATCTATATATGGTTTGAGCCGCTGCCCGTTAACACGAAAGGTACTCTCAGATGACAACTCGGATATGTCGATGCTTCCGTTGTCGTATACCTTTCGAATCAAATAGGGTCCCTTCCATTTGCTATGCAACTTCCCTGGAAATAATCTCAACCTGGCATCGAACAACCATACTCGTTGTCCTGGCTCAAACTGCTTGTGGCTGATATGAGAATCATGCCACTCCTTCACTCTCTCCTTATACTGACGGCTGCTCGAAAAGGCTGCATCACAAAGCTCCTCCAGGGCTGCTAACTCTGCCCTCCTCTGATCTCCTACACTAACTGGATCCATAAGTATATCAGTGACTGCCCAAAGTGACCTATGTCTTAGCTCAACAGGTAAATGGCAGGACTTGCCATAAATGAGGCGAAAGGGAGATGTACCCAAAGGTGTCTTGAAGGACGTCCGATATGCCCACAAGACCGAGTCCAAAAGCTATGACCAATCCTTTCGATCAGGGCAGACGACCTTCTGCAGAATAGTCTTGATCTCCCAGTTCGACACATCAGCAAGACCATTGGTCTGAGGATGATACGGTGTGGCTACTTGATGGTCTATGATTAACTCGCTAGCAAGGGCCTTTACCTTATCATTGATGAAATGAGACCTCCCGTCAGATATCAAAACTCCAGGCACCCCGAACCATGAAATGATATTCTTTCTCAAAAATCTGCAAACAGTCCTAGCATCTGCAGTTCGGGTGGGGACGACCTCAACCCAACGACTCACATAATCAACTTCTAACAAAATGTACTCGAATCCCTGACTCTTAGGGATCAGACCCATGAAATCGATGCCCCATGCGTTAAATACCTCACATAAGTGAATGGGCTGCATCGGCATCATATCACGCTGTCCACAAGTGCCCATCCTCAGACAGTCAGTACACCTCTTCACGAACTCATCAGAGTCCTTGAAGAGGGTAGGCCACCATAGGCCGGATTGGAGCACTTTCTGTGCCGTTCTCCTCCTAGAGTGATGTCCTCCTGCCTCAAGATTATGGCAGTATGTGAGGACGCTATGGTGCTCCTCCTGAGGAATGCACCTACGCTAGATGCTCTCCCCTCCTTCATGATAAAGGACGGGATCCTCCTAATGGTAGAACTTGGCCTTCGCGAGGAAGGTCTCAAGTCGCTGCCTGGGCCAATCTTGTGGAACTTTCTTGGTAACAAGATAGTTCACAATATCGGCGTACCACGGGAGAGTGGTGATAGCAAGGATTGCCTCATCTGGAAAGGTCTCACAAATAGGCTCGATCTTCTCAGAATCCTCAAGAAACTCCAATCGGGGAGAGATGATCCGCCACCACATTCTTGACTCCAGGCTTATCCTTAATCTCTATGTCAAACTCCTGTAGTAGAAGGATCCATCTAGTCAATCTGGCTTTGGCATCCTTCTTTACCATGTGGTACCTAATGGCGGTATGATCAGTATAGATGGTCACCTTAGATCCAATGATGTACGATCTGAACTTTCTAGGGCGAAAACTACGGCTAGCATCTCCTTCTTAGTGACGATGTAGTTCTGCTGAGCGGCATACAAAGTTTGGCTAGCGTAGTGAATAGAAAAGGGGACTCCATCCCTCCTCTGTCCCAGCACGACCCCTTCGGCAAAATCAGAGGCGTCCGTCATGATCTCGAATGGGAGAGACCAATCAGGCGGCTTGAGGGCAGGAGCCTCTACAACTAGACTCTTGAGAGTCTCAAATGACGCTAGACACTTATTATCCACAATGAACTCGGTGTATTTCATCATCAGATCTGTCAACGGTCGGGCAATCCTGCTGAAATCATGTATGAATCATCAGTAGAAACCGACGTGCCTCAGAAAAGACCATAACTGCCGCAAGTTGGACGGTGGACTGAGTTTCCTAATGATATCCACCTTGGCCGGATCAACCTCCATGCCCTTGTTAGAGATGATATGGCCAAGCACCGTACCTTGAGTCACCATGAAGTGACTCTTCTCCCAAGAAAGTATAAGGTGAACCTCAATGCATCGCTGAAGGACATGGTCTAGGCAGTCAAGACAAGCATTAAAAACGTCGTTGTAGACCGAAAAGTCGTCCATGAAGACCTCCAAGCACTCCCCCACCATGTCTGAAAAGATGGACAACATGCACCTCTGGAATGTCGCCGGGGCATTACACAATCCAAAGGGCATCCATCTGAAAGCATATGTCCCAAAGGGATAGGTGAAGGTGGTCTTGTCCTGGTCCTCGGGCGCAATGGCCACCTGATTGTATCCGGAGTACCCGTCCAAGAAACAGTAATGGATCTTCCCTGCTAGCCTCTCTATAATCTGATCAATAAAAGGTAGCGGGAAATGATCCTTCTTGGTGGCCTGGTTCAATCGTCTGTAGTCCACACAGACCCGCCAAGAAGTGGCTACCCGGGTAGAGATCTCCTCTCCAGACTCACTAACAACTGTGGTGATGCCCGTCTTCTTGGGCACCACATGTAGCGGACTGACCCATTTGGAGTCGGAGATGGGGTATATAAAATCTGTGCTCCACCATTTTGAGATCTCCTTCATGACAACATCTCGAAGGTTTGGGTCCAGCCGCCGCTGGAACTCACACGATGGCTTCACGTCCTCTTCGAGATAGATATGGTGGGAGCACATGGCCGGACTTATCCCCTGGAGATTGGCTACGCTCCATCCAATTTCCTTGCGGTTCTTTTCAAGAACCCCCATCAGACGAGATTCTTTCTCTCCAGTCAAATCCACTGAGATAATGACTGGGTACATCTCATGCTCGCCCGCAAGGAACCTATACTTCAGCGATGATGGTAAAGGATTCAGCTCTGGACAACTCGATGCTGGCGGATCTGGCCTCTAAAATATCTGAGTGAATGCGACCGAATCTGCATGGGAGAATGAGAACTCTCGCTGAATATCTGAATCTGTGAAGGCTGCTCTGCTGGTGTATCTCTACTCTGTGCGGGATTAGGCTCCACCCTATGTAGGCTCTGTGGAAGTCAGACATGGTATCAAATCATCAAACTCTGCCCAATCTATATCTGACTCCGAGGGATCTATATCGGTATCATCAAAAGAATCTGCCTCACGATCAGGAACCGACTCTGCTACCTGAGATGTATCCTGAACCAGGAATGCACTCTCCAAGCTCTCCTCTACTGGCGTCTATGCATCAGCAAACTCTGAAGGTGAGAGGATGTCTTGTGCTGTTGGATCTGCCCAAACTGCCTCGTCATCTATGATCACAAAATCACAATCCTGGTGGATGTCTCGCCCTGCCTCTGTCATCTGCTCTAAATTTGAATGCATCTCTGAGCAAGTGGAATATCCGGCTCTAGTCTCCTCGATTGTCTCTATTTGTATACTCCCGCCCTCGATGCGAAAGTATACCTACCCGCTATCATGATTGAACACTGCCTTGGCTGTGGCCAAGAACGGGCGTCCTAAAATGATGGGAGTATCGGTCACGGACTCAGGGATCTCCATGTCCAACACTCCAAAATCCACGGGGAATTTCATGCCCTGAATCGTGACGACAACGTCCTTCAGCAACCCCTTCGGCCTCTTGACAGTTCGATTAGCAAACTGGAGGACCGTCCTACTCTGTCGTAGAGGGCCCAACTCAAATCGGTTGAGTAGGGCTGCCGGAAGTAGGTTGATCGAAGAACTGCTGTCTAACATAGTACGATCGAACCTCTGCTCATGGATGTGGCATCTTACATACGGGGCTCCTACATTTGGCCTCTTGGTTGGCAGACGGTTCTGGATCGTAAAGCATGCGGCGCGAGTGAGCACATGGATCTCTGACTGGTGGTTCCTCCTCTTCCTCTGAACTGTAGTCCTGTCTCTGAGGGATCTCTGGAAGAGAGGTATGTGCTCCAAGGCCTCCTGTAGGGTCAGCTGTATATGAAATCGGTCCATCATATGCTGGTTGAACTCTAGGTGGTGGGACTTTTTTGGATTTTCTTTTTTAGGCCCCTTAGCCAAGCAAAGTGCTTGGGAAAGGGGACGGCTGGGTCCTTCTCAGACGAAGGACTAGGATCGGGTCTGGGCTGCTCAGGCAAAGCAGAATCCACACATACATCATCAATCAACACAGGTGGATCCGAAAATAACAAACCCTTTTCTTTATTCACAAGAGTGTCCTGAGGTACACGAACTGAAGGGAAAACAACAAGACTAGAAGAACTATAAATGGTGGCCTCAGCACCACCCTCGGCATCTAGATTCGCGGCGTCAGTACCGCGCTCTGGCTCAGCAACTGGTATGGTGGCATCAGTACCACCTCCTCCATCTGGTGAAGCGACAGCCTCAGTACCATTGGCTGGATCAACATCCGCGGTGGCGTCAGCACCACCATCATCATCATGCTCATGAACGACATCAGCACCGCTCTCCTCCTCGTCCGGCGCTCCTGAAGTGGCATGGGATCGTTGCTCAGACGAGGTGCCACATGCTGGCATCCTACCGCTCCTAAGTGTAACAAAATCAGCATTAAACATATATGTAGTAATATCACCAAGAGAATCACTAGGAGTGGTGGTCTCTGTGAACTCTACCTGCTTAGACTTCCTCTTGAGGTTGTTCGGGTTCGGCTCTATCTGTGCAGGAATGGCAGCCTTCCCCTTCACTATCTCTCTCATATCCTGTATGAACTCATCCATCTCCCGTCTGAATGTAGCATGTTGATCGAAGATGAGGCGGGTTAGATCATCTAAGGCGGGGTTCTCATAGGCGGGCCCATGAGAACCTGACGGGTGGCCTCACTGGTAATGATGCTGCTGCTGCTGGTGAGAGAGGTAAGGGGTCTGATATTGCTGGGGTTGCTGAGGCTGCCTCCAAGACTGTCCCTGGTGATAGGGACGAGCACCATGCTGCTGCTGCTGCTGGGATGGCCGCTGGTGTGACGGGAACTGGGGCTACTGGTGAATTTCTCGCTGCTGGCCGTACTGTCCACCCTGAACTGGAGGCCACTACTGGGAACTGGTGCCTCCGGCCGACCAACGAAATCCGGGATGGTCTCATCGGATACCGGGTTGGGGACAGTCGTACCATATCCTGTTGACGTCCATCAACGGCTCCAGCTCGTAAGTGGGTGGTGGGAGTACTGCCAGGGGCTGGTCAGGCTGATACACCACCATCTGGCTGTCTTGAGATGGTGGCGGCTGCACGTACTGCTGCTGCGGCTGCTGCTGATACTGCTCTGCCTGAACATGGTGAACCTGTCGGTACTTGGGTCATGATGCTGCTGCTGCTGCTACCTGGATCTGCCCGTGACCTATGATGGGGCTGAGAAGCCGTCTGTGCCTCCTGGAGACACATGATCTGTGTCTTTAGGTCATTCAGTGTCTGTGCCATCTGATCTATCTGAGACATGCCATGTCACTGCTTCTTCTCTATCAACTCGATCCGTTCCAGCTTCTCGCTGATGATGCCCATGTCAGCGGCTGTCGACTCTGCTTGTGCTGCTGCCGCTGAAAAAGTAGAGGGACTAGCATCGACCCGTGCTATCCTCTGATAGGACACGAACTGTGGCTGGGGCTTCCCCTGTGTGTAGAGGCGGATCTGAGACGCGGCAGTGTAGTTCTCAGCCATCTCCTCATAGATGGCCCAGACTAGTCCTCATCTTTGGCGAAATACGATCCTCCACAGGATGCATTCACCAACCCCTGCAGCTCGGGTGTAAGCCCACAGAAAAAGCTCTAACTAGGTTCGACTTCGAGATATCATGGTGCGGGCATCTATCTGTAAGCTCCCTGAAGCGATCCCATGCCTCGTGAAACTGTTCATTGGGGAGCATAGAGAAGTTACTAATCAGGTCCCTCGCTGCATTGGTTCGGCCGAGTGGGTAATACTTATTGAGGTACTCGTTCCGGAGATGCTCCCATGTCGTCACAAATCTCCCTAAGTGCTTCAGCCAGTTGGCTGCTCTATCAACGAGGGAGAAGGGAAATGCCATCATCTTGATGGTGTTGTCATCCACCTGGCAGTCGTGGATGGTGCTGCAGATCATCTCGAACTCCTGGAGATAAAGATGTGGCTCCTCAGTGGCAAGTCCGTGAAAATGAGGAAGGAGTTGAATCATTTGTGGTGGGAACTTGAAGTCTCCCGCTATAGCCGGTAGAACAATCAATCTATGGGTTAGAGTTGCACCAGGGTTGTGCAGCTCTCTCATCGGGCGTGCTCCTGCTGCTGGCTGGGCTGGCTGCTCTCCCTCAGGAATGTCTCCTCCACTGGGTATGCGCTGCTCTCGATCGGCTCTCATCTACTCCATCTCCCAGCGCATCTCGACCATGAAAGCCCCCTGATCTCTAATCCGCCTCCGTATCATCTCCAGGGAGGCTAACAGGGTGTTGTTGATCACACCCTGGTCCAAAACATAAGTCTGCTCAGCTCGGGGACTGTCGGTGCGCTCCTCGCTGCTGACCATGGTCTCTGCAAAGGCAAAAGACCCAAGTTCATGTCCCGATAAATCAACTGGCTGCTGCTCTCTCTGATCTGGCTTTGGCACCTCAGGACTGATGGTAGAAGGGTGGTCGAGGGGGGGCATGATGGAATCGAACTCGGGTTTGAAGAGCGGATCTCAGCTCTTACGAATCAACCTAGATGAGCGGGCCGACGAGCTCGAAAGCGGTGTAGCCATAGGCTGCCTAAGGGACCTCCGACCCATCATCTTGATCTGGCGAGTCAGGTGGATGAGATATGGAAAGCAAACAGGATGGTCAAGCAATACCCCAAATTCACCAACGCAACGCTGAGCTGATGACCGTAAGAGTTTGATTTTTTATCTTGTCATTTTTATTTTATTGATAAGACAGTCTATCTGAGCGATTAGCGAGCTTTTAGGAATCCAACGCACCCAGGATACTGTCCCGATCCAAAACTAGATCTTTCCCAACCAGTACAAGCCGCAGACTGTTTACCGGCTACCCGATCAGCTCGCTCTGTTAAGGATATTGCAGCCCGCTTTACCGAAGACCGGAGCGATCCTCACTGGAGAATGACTAGCCCAGCATCAGTAGTCTGAAGAGGGGTCAGATGTGGCTCTAGACTAGTGTACGTGTCACTCTCTCGCCCAATCAAACCATCCAATGAGGGGATTACTATCCCAATGCAAAACTTTTTTTGAGGTGGTTTTTAAGTCCAGTTTGCTTTAGCAGTTCTAATTTTATGGTTGCATTTTTTTAGGTATTTTTCAGATAAAACAATCGCCTAACGAATTTTTCGGTTCTCCTGATTTTATTAAGTCCAAAAAATGGGAGGAGAAGACAAAAAAGCCGATGCGCAATGAAATCAATGATGCATGCTGAGTAAGAATGCGTACCTTTCCTCCAACTCTCTACATGCAATATGATCCACACAAAATTGAAAGACAGAAATTAAATCTAACCTAAATGATGCAGCAAGGAAATAACCTTAACAAGAATTTCTACTCGTGAAGAATGGGAGCAAACAGGTCAACGGGAGGGGTCGGAGTCCGGTCTCTGATGCCGATCGGTTCGCCACAACGGATCCTGCCAGCGTTGTATACTGCCTCTAGCGGCACGTAACCCCTCGAGCGACCAGGTTAGCTTTTTATTAATTAATTAGGTCCAATTAAATGGTCTATAGGAACATGTAGTCTAATTATGTTGGTGCCCTAATCAATTACGTCTCAGAGCAATAAAAACTCCTAAGCTAAGGCCAAATCCTCAAGAAACAAAATAAAAGAAAAAGCCGTAAAAACGAAAACCGACGGAAAAACTGCGGTGGGGTCCCCCGAACACATCGGTGCTCGGCGAAACAGACTCCAACAATCCACAAGTCTGAGAGTCCTGTCTGTCCCTGTACTGTTACAATAACAATGATTTGAAAATAAAAACTGTCCAAACTACTCTAACTACACTATGCCCCCGAACACTTCTGCTTCCTCCCTCGTGCTCTCCTGCGGCTCTGATGACCGAAAAAGATCTCACTATCGGGCTAAGGTAAAAATAATCAGGGTCATTGCGACCTGAATAGCGAGGCTCAGTCAATCAAGAAAAATAGACCACCAATAATAAAATAATCAGTCAAAAAGCCGAATAGCGGTCTCGCTATTTATTTAACTTGGTATAGCGACCAGGGTCGAACTCAAGAAGCACAGATTGACCAAGTGGCTTACGAAGTAGTTAGAAAATGAAATAAAATAAAGAAAATATTTTTGGTCGATTTTATGGATTATTTATTTTTTTTGTGATTTTTAATTGTAAGGAAAATATAAAGAAAAAGCAAAAAGAGCACAATCAATAATTTATCAAACACACAAGAAAATTAAAATAAAATTATTTTTGGGTTTTATATTTTCTTGGGATTTTTACCCGGCAGACCCTAGAATCTTTTGCAATTACCGCTACGACCTTCGAAACATTGTAATTCCTCCCCCGACCCTGTAAAGTTGCTAACCCTTACCCTATAGACCCTGCGGTTAAGCCCCGTTAATTTACCCGTTAAAATTAACCAGATTCCGTCATGTTTCTTTATATTATAGCCATTTTGTTTATTAAATTTATGTTGAGTGCCACTATCATCTGAGACCCCCGGGACGATGGAAGCCCCCCTGCCCTCGCTGCTTGCCCCCCTCGCTGCCGATGCTGCTTTGCCCCGCCGCCACCGCTTCGCCCCCCACCGTCGATGCTGCTTCGCCCCCCCGGCCGCCGCTGCTGCACCCTCCGCCGATGCCGCCTCCACATGTCCCTCTCTCCCGCTCACTGCCATGTCCTTCCTCCCCCACTCTCCTCCACCAAACCCGTCTCCCCTCCTATCCTCCGCCGCCTCTTCCCCCGCCGACGCCTCCCGCCCTCCCCGCTCCGTCACCCCCAATGCTCCTCCTTCCCCTCGACCGCACCGCTCCGACATCCCCCCCGATGACAAAAACGACCGCTTTGTGGAGTGGTTCTAGCAGGCGTGGCCCTACATCCGCGGCCACCACGGCAAAACCTTCGTCGTTGTTATCTCCAGGAAGGTTGTTGAAGGGCCTTTCCTAGACACCATCCTCGAGGACATCTCCCTCCTCTATGGCCTCGGCATCAGGTTCGGCCTCGGCATCAGGTGCGATGGAGCCCCCTCCCACCCGTCGACGATGGAGCCAACACCCCCCCCCCCCCGTGCGTGCGATGGAACCCCCCCCTCCCTGCGCACGCGTTGGAGACCCCTCCCACCCGCCGACGAAGGAGGACCCCCGCCCCCGGCCGCCCCCCCACCCACCCGTCACCGCTGCCTCTTCTCCCCCAGCCACCGCTGCTGCTTCGCGCCCCGCGCGATGGAGCCGCCCCCAATCTTTTCTCCTTGCTCAGCCTGCCCCCTCCACCGCAACAGGTGTCGCCACCGGCACCTCCGCCATCCTCTCGCCCTCGCCCAGCCCCATCCCCCACCGCCGCAATCGGCGCAGCCATCGACACCACCCCCCGGCATATCCCCCTCGCCCAGTCCCGTCCCCTCCTCCGACACCCACTGCAACTGGTGTTGCCATGTAGGACAGATCTGTCAACAAAGTACATGCGAGCGTCCTCCCGTTGGTAGGATTTTTTTTCTATTTTGGCTAATCCTAATCCCAGCCGTTGGATGGTTAACCGGTTAGGTTAACTCAAGACTAACCCAAGTATTTGACTCAAATATAGTTAAAATTGACGGCAGGGTTTATTGGGTAAGACGGAGCAAGTTTACAAGGTCGGGGGAGGAATTACGATGTTTCAAAGGTCGTAGCGGTAATTGCAAAAGATTATAGGGTCTGCCGGGTAAAAATCCCTATTTTCTTTTGTGTTTTTAATCATTTTCTTAGATTTTTATATTTTTTTTGTTAATTTTTTAAAAAGGAAATAAGGAAGAAAACAGAAATCAATGTGCATCCAGATTTGAAAGGTTATTTAAAAATATCTAAATAACTTCTAAAAATCTGGAGACAATTTTTATGAAAACTACAAATAAAAACTAAACTTCAGAAAAACAAATTGCAATTTCTTGATTTTTTTTGAATTTTTAATAATTGTTATAAGGTTTTTAGGTTTTTTTAATTTTTAGGTGTTTTATAAATCCAAATGCAACAAAAATCGAACTGAAGCAAGAAGACAACAAACTAATAGTAGCTATTTTTTTGGAATTTTTGGGTGGTTTTTTATATTTTTAATTGATTTTATAATTCAAACAATAGCACAAACAAGGGTTTTTGAATTTTTTAAAAATAGAAAATCGACTTAAAAATGTCCCAAAAAATAGTGAAAATTTTACACAGTGGCAGGGGCTACGTATCCAAATTTCACAAGATTTGGAGTTTATTTGATATTTTATTCAACCAATAGAAAGGGCACAACACACAGGGAGCAAAGTGCAATTAATAAAAACCTTTCAGCCAAATAATAACATGCACAATAAATCCGGGACTGAAACTACAAAAAGCCCAAACAAGCACGCGGATATCACGTCATTCACATTCACAGGGACTAAAATTTCATTCCTATTTATAAAGATGTAAATAGTAATAGCACAGAATTCTAGGGCAAAATATACAAATGTTCCACAAATCACGTGTCGATGCACATGCTCCACATACATAGGGACTAAATCGTAAATACTAAAAGTCTGAGGTCCTACGTGTAATTTACCCAAAATAAAAACAACTACTATAAATATTTATAGGACTAAACTCTAAATGCTAAACAAAGAGGGGCCTAAGAGATATTTACCCCTTTATTAAGATCCGATGGCTGGCAGGGGGTCTTTAAAAGATCGGACGACTGAGATACGCTGGCACCCCTTCGGCGATAAGCATCCTGGATTTGATCCGCAGATGGATCGAACGATGGAGAGCCTCCCTCAGATGGATGGCTGCGATCTAAACTAGAGCGAGGGGCTGATCGAATGTCGATGGAGGGTCCTCGATGAACTGAACGCCGGCAAACTTCGCCCGGCCACTGAGCGCGTTAGGGACCTCCTCCGGTGCTGCTGAGATGGGAAAAAGAAGGACCTCGAACGTCCGCAGCTGGTGGATAGCTCCGATGAGGCCGGGAGGTCCTGGAGGTCCCCGGAGACGATGAGGACCTGGAGCACCTGTGCTCCGAAATCTGAACTTCCAGATGAGGTTCTGGGGTGCTCTGACCTGCACAGGAGAAATGCTGGGTCGAGGGCAAACTACCTCGACCCGTTAGTGGGCGAAAGAGGTGACCGTGTGGGGCGGAGCGACGCCCTCCGGTGAGGCAACGACGAAGGAGGGTGATGATCCTGTTCCTGGGAGAACTAGGGTGAGCGAATGGGCGGAGAATATAGAGAGGGGTCCGGCGAAGGTGAAGGGATGGTCGGAGCGATCAATGGGTAGGTGAAGTACGGTGAATGGCAGATGAAAGCTTGGTGGTCCGGAAACTAAAAATCGAAAATCAAAAGAACCTACGGGCTATCTAGGTTACCTGGTGGATGTAAGCGTCTATGCTGGAGGTGCTGGACCTCCAGCGATCATGGACTCGGTGGGGCGATGCGTCCAGAGGCTGAGCTTGCCTCACGGTGGAGCACGTCGGTGGAAATCGTCGGATCAGAGGTTCCCAGCTGCTCGTCCCTCACTGCGACTCTCTCTCACACGACTGTCACTCATGTGAAGGAGAGGAGTTCATCGGAGGCAAGGGGGAAGGCCAAAGATGAGGGAGAAGACGGCTGGGGCTCAGGCAATATAGTGATAGGGGTCCGGGAAGATGGGAGTCAGGCATGCAATTCGATGCACAGACCCCTAAGGAAACGATCGGGCGTGGATAATGGATCTTGGAGCTACAATCGGAGCCCGGGGTTTAAGGAAATGGGAGGCGGATCACGTTAGGATAAATCGGAGAAATCGGGTTGACGTGAAGATCCGTGAGGGAGGTGGTCCTTGGGGGGGGGAGTTGATCGGGGGTCAACATCCCTCGTGGACCAATGAAAATGCACAATTTCATAATTATTTAGAAGTTAAATTAAAAATAGTAAATGACTTTATTTGAAAATATGTATAAAATAAAAAATGTTTATTATTTTTCAAAGTATTTTTTAGTGATATTTATTTATTTTTTTGGAAAAATAAATTATGTATATACATTATATATTATTATATATTTATATATACCTATGTATTTTTTATTTTTATTTTTATTATATTATTTTTGTACAATTATCTCAATTTTATATTTTATTTATTTACAACATAAAATTTAGGATATAAAATAATTTTTTTGATTTTTATTATTTATTTACAAGGGTAAAATAAATAGGTCTTTTATTCTTATATACATGGTATATGTACACTGAAGAGAGAGAAATTATTTCTTTTTGTTTTTATTTTATTTTTCTCATTTTTATTTTATTTTTATAAATATATACAAATTAATAAAAACCCATTTTTATTTTTGTTTTATTTTTAATAAAATAAAATATATACATGAAGGAGTATATACATGGTGAATGGCCCTATCTCTCTCTACTTGGTTTCTTTAGCGTTCAGGCCAATGCTTGGCCCTCCCTTGGGTTCAGGTCACTCGATATTTATTTTAAATATCTCTTTATTTTTCTTTGTTTCTTTATTCTTTTATTTTTTCACAAAAACATGCTAATTATTGATATTTACATAATGCATGCATTTTGGTAATTTATTCTATTTACAAGTATCTACATGGTGTTTTGCAAAGTTTTGTAGCTAAAATAAAAGAATAAATAGTGATGAATGGGGATTCATCACCCCCTATACTTTACTTTGCTAGTCCCTTATCAAACACTTATTTGAAAAAGAAGTGAAAAAGAAAAGAAAAAGAAAAAAGAAGAGAAAAAGAATGAATCAATGCTGATTATTAAACTTGCCTTAATTAAATTGAAGTATGGAGCTCAGTCAGATTTTTGGATTATTAATATGTCGGAACCTTATTTGGACTTAGGTTTAAAACTTAACAGTCTCTAAGTTCCACTAATCTATAGTCAAGACTCCTCAATAATCCAGATCATAACAAGTCTACATACACAAACCCTGAAGACCATGAATCTTTTTTTGCACTATGTAAGTGAGGTATAGCTCTCCACCTCAGAAGTAGCAAAGTGACAACCCTCCCCAATAGGTAACTCTAATGCCCTAGTCTGGCAACTCTTTCCTCTAGGAGCGGGGTATTCCCTTCTAAGTTCAAGTTCAACTGGCTCAAGAAGAGGGGGAAGAAGAGAATGGACCATGGCCGTTGTAGCCATGTATCCTTGGGAGCTCAACCAGTGTAGCTATGTCTCCCTGCTGCAAGCTTCATAAGATGGAAAATGGATAATAAGCTTTGCTTTATTGCACTATATACACTTCGGTGGGATTATCATTTTCTATCAGACCCACCACTTTTTTAGAGTTCTTTTCTTTTACATTTTTTTGATGTGCATATTTACAACATATCTACAAAGTGTAGCATATATACATAAGGAGTTTTTCCTCTTTAGCCAGTAGACTATCCCTCTTTTGAAGCTTTATTGCAACCCACAACTCCTATCGTTAGACCTCACAGCTACCAGACCAAGTTGAGACGCACTTCCTTCACTATAAGAAGAAGAGAGGTTTCGCCTAGAAGTACTACCCTCATATGCTACCCCAAGTTAAAGAAGATTGCCTCCTCACCACCTCATCCGTAGAGAGCTCGGTGTAAAGTGCGGGTCCAAGTAAAGCCATTGTCTGTAAGAGTCATGTGTGCATTGTTAAGTGCTCTACTTAGGCTCATCGAGATGACACATGATCATAGCCTAGTGGACTCAAAGAATTAAGTCACCATGGACCTGAAAAGTCTCAACCCTAAGCCCTATAAGGTTCCTCTTAGAATTAGGTGGATTAAGATCTTAACCAAGCGCCATTTTTCAATTTAATTCCATGCTAGTTTAAATGTCAACTATGATTCAGGAAAAAACTATACAAATATTTACAAAGTTGCAATTTACAAAATTTCACAAATGTGCAAATTTTTTGAAAAATGTTTTGAAAACATGGATGTATGCATGAATGCAAGTTTTGCAAAATATATACACAAATTTACACGAGGTTTTTGCAAACTTTTGTTTTTCAAAACATTTTACAAAAATTTTGTACTATATACATAATTTTGATATGAAAATATTTACAAGCTATTTACATAAAAGATTTTTACAAACATTTTTACAAAAATAATTTTGTACATAGCTATGTATGTGCAATTAAAGAATTTTACTTACAAGGAAAATTTTTTAATTTTTATGGATTTTAAGGTTTTTAGCCATTTTTATTTATTAACACACTCACACAAAGTACGAGTTATGGCTAAAGTATATATGAAATATATACGACACCCCCTATACTTAGCTCGAACGATGTCCTCAGAGTGAATCAAGAGCGATGAAGAAGACATAACTCGTGCTTAGTATAGGGAAGTGAAAAGAAAGGCTATATACAAAGACGAATGAAAGAATATAATGAAAGAGAATCTCGGGGTTTTCCGCATATACTTAGGATCAAGTAATCCTAAGTATAGCAGGCTATACACAAAGGGAAATCCGAGTGAGAATGTACAGGGTCTACCTCCCCTATACTTAGGGTAAAATATCCCTAAGTATAGGTAGCAAAACAGAGGTAGAAAGAGACGAAGAAAACGAATATATACACGATGGAAGGGCATCACTCCCCTTATACTTAAGGTGAAGAATCCTTAAGTATAGGCAACGACATGAGTAATGAAACAGAACGAAAGGAACAACTCGGTGTTTCCACCCCCTATACTTAGGATGTGGTATATCCTAAGTATAGCAAAGATAATCCTATACGAGACCTGGGGTGAAAACAACACGGAAGAAAGAAAGATCAAATCATGACAAAACACGTATATACAAAAGGGTACAATGTTGAGGTGCCTCTCAACAAGCGCTAGATTTTACGCCCCTAGCTGGGCGCAAAGGCTAGGACAAAGCTGTGTCAAAGTTCAGGACGACATCTGTAAGGCAAATGTCGTACTGTCGTCGCAGTCTCGATATGAGAACAATGACGAAATTAACAATGTAAAGAATGACACCCAGGTAGGTAATCAGGTGGGTGTTTGCTACCGGCCAAGGATATGGGAAGATGTGATTGGGATCCGGTAGCACAAAAGAAATCATCGGCTCAGGATCAGACTGGAGTGGAAGTGTAGAGCCGAAGAAATCAAACGTGGAGAAGGATGGATCAGTCATGGAATCCTCCACGTCAATCAATGTCTCAAAAAGATGTGGAAAATGATCAGGAGACTCCCTACGAAAATTGATATCCGATGCATATAATGGAGACAAATCAGATAGATCATCGAATATCTCAAGGATCGGCTCATCCTCGCGAGGGTCGTCAAGGTGAGGCAACACAAAATCAGAAAGATCGGAGGATTTGGTTTCATGATCTGCCAGATCGGATACACTCTCACAAAGTGAAACCGAGTACACATCGCAAGGGGCATTCTCCCGCAGATAACCCTCGGGGAGAAATGCAAGATCATCGTGGAGGAGTAGAGGATCAGGATCTATAAGGGCATCTGCGTTGCTGTCAAGCACCCACTCTGTGCACCAGGATGCATCATCATCTGAAGTCTGTCTCTGGTCAATCTGGAAGCAGGAGAAGGTACTGGTCAACACCGCAGAGGCTGGCAATGTGGCTACGGCTGATCCTCGCTCTGCGGCAATGCTGGCTATCATCTGGTCCTCAGCAAACGTATCTGTCTCATCAAAATGGAGGACACCAGGATCAAATACGAGACTATCTATGCCTGACATCTCAAAGTGGTATCCCATATCGAGCTGTGGCTGCTGGATTGAGTCCTGGTATCTATCTGAATCCGAGAAGTATCTTTGTAGAGGAAAAGGTGAGTCATCCGGGACTGGACTCTGAAATGGCTGGATCGATGGCTGTAGTAGCTGGGGATCCTCCGTCTCCTGGAGTATCAGAAGATCTTATATCCAAGAATCGTCAACTAAAAACTCTGGGGCTGACTCGAACTCTAACTAGAAGACCAACGTGAACTCGAGTAGTCTCTAGGTCAGAACCTCCACTATAGTAGTCATCTCCTCTGTCATCTGTGCTACGGCAAAAACCAAGTCCTCGATCGGATGTGTAGAAGCTGTATCCTCATGTAGTGCGACACACCCCATCGGTACTGCAACATCCTCATGTGTTGTTCCGACTACGACATCTCGTGAAGATGGTCTCTGTGAAAGTAATCTTGAGATGGCATCCCGTAACTCAATGTTGGAACTGTGGTGTGAACCACCACATGAGGTAATCACCGGTGCTATCTGATCCCGATCATCCCCCGCTTGGAGATCTCAATAAGGTCTGTCGGTGAAAGTCCATGCTCAAGAAATCTCCTCAAGAGGTCAAGAAACCTCATCCGTGCTTCATGCACTGGCTCCTGGGGGTCTACTGAATAATCCATGATCAAAGGCCACATCATATCTGCTCTACGCTGGGGAAAGTATCTCTGTAGAAACTTGAACCGTAAGTTTCCCCACGTAGTGAATCTCCTTCCCAATCTTCTGTGCCATCTCATGGCTCTATCCTGAAGCATACAAGGGAAGGTTTTCAGCATCAACTCCTCTGCAGTGATGTCTGAATAGATCTGTGTCATGCAAAACGCCTCGAACTCGGACAGGTGAAGATAGAGCTCCTCGTGCACCTCCCCTGAAAATGTCAGAAGTCTCTGAATAAACTCCAAATCCAGAATGAATGGACCTAATGTAGAAGCTGACTGAGCTCCCTGTCCTATCTGCTCATCCATCATGCTGGCATAGGAGGCATCTGATACTCGCATCTGCTCTCTATGATCGCGAACGGAGTGCACTCTCAACTCAGCAATGGCATCGTCCAGGTCTTGCATCTGCTCAATCTGATCTCCACGGACGTCTAGCGCAGCATGCACAGAATAATGAAAGGGATGGGAGGGAGGGAACGGGAGGTTGGTCGGAGATCTGACCTCCCTCGAGGGTGGACTGGACTGATGGGAAGAAGGTGAAGAAGCCGCAAGAGTCGGCAAGAAGTGAGGGATATCCATCATCCAGGGGTAAAGAAGAGGAAGAAGTAGAAGGAGACTGAAGGGAGGGTGGGAGGGAGAAAGATAGATGACTGGCGGAGAAGATAGATGGGAAGGCGGAAGGGATCTGGAAACACACAAGATGAGAAAACAAACCCCCGATTCACCTACTCAACACTGAGCTGAAGACCGTAAAGGTTCAGTCAATTATCTTGTCGTTTTTATTAGGTGATAAAGCAGTCTTTCGGAGCGATTACGTGAGCTGAAAGGAATCCAATACTCTTAACAGTCTGCCTTGAATAAAAGGCCGGTAGTCTATCAAGAAATCGGATATGGCTCTAGCCTAGGGTGCAGGTCACTCTCTCGCTCATCCAAACCAAACAAAGAGGGGGTTGCTCTCCCCAAGACAGATTTTTAAATGAGATGTCTTTTAGGATCAAGTGTGTTTAGCAGTCCCGATTTTATTGTTTTTGTTTTTTTAAGTATTTTTCAAATAAAATGATCGTCTAACAAATTTTCCAATTTCCTTTTTATTCCTAAGTCCAGAAAAACGAGGGGAGGAAAACGGAAAAGCCGATGCACGACAAAATCAATGATGCATGCATGAGATAGAAGGCGTACCTTGCTCCAACAGTCTACATGCATTTATGATCCGAGCATAAATTGAAACTAAGCTATATGGATGCAATGCGAGAACCGTCCTAAGTACAAGCTCCTATTATCGTGAAGTACTGATTTATTTGTCTAAGTCCAAGCATGTTCTATAGGAACATATATTATATTAGGGCTTTGGACCTAATGCTACCTGGCTCAACGAATTAAAAACCTAAATCTAGGGGCTCAAGCATAGAAATCCACGTGAAACAAAAAAGAAAAAGCGGCAAAAACCCAAAACAACGGTGGGGTCCCTCGAGCACACCAGTGCTCGGTGAAACAGACCACAAAAAGTCAAGTGTCTCCGAAAGTCTTGGTCCCTGTATTATTATAATAATATAGCTGGAAATAAAAACTAACTACTCTACTCTAATTCTACAACTAAAACTCCCAAGCACTCCTACCTGACTCCTCTCGCGCTCTCCTACAGCTCAGTGCAGAAGGTAACCGCCTACGATCTCCGCGGTTGCGTCAGCTTTCCGAAGAAAGCCGCCTCGGTCGTCGAGCCTCGCAAGAAAAATAGATAAAAAATGCGTCAGACCACAATTATTATAATAATAAAAAGGAAAATGAAAGTAAAATACAAAAATAAAATAAAGACAAATAAAATAAAATAGACAAAAACAAAAATAAAATAAAATAAAAGAAATCAAAAATAAAAGAAAATAAAAAGCCGCGAAAAAGCCGCAAAAGAAACAAAAATCGCAAAAAAGCTGTGGAATGAAAAACCGAAAAGAAAAACGACTACTAAGCGGTGCTCCCCTGCAACGACGCCATTCTGATGACCGAAAAAGATCTCACTATCGGGCTAAGGTAAAAATAATCAGGGTTGTTGCGACCCAAATAGCGAGGCTCAGTTAATCAAGAAAATTAGACCACCAATAAAAAAATAATCAGTCAAAAAGCCGAATAACGGTCTCGCTATTTATTTAACCTGGTATAACGACCAGGGTCGAACTCAAGGAGCACGGATTGGCCAAGTGGCCTACGAAGTAGTCAGAAAATGAAATAAAATAAAGAAAATATTTTTGTTGGATTTTATGGATTTTTTAATTTTTGTGATTTTTAATTGTGAGGAAAATATAAAGAAAAAGCAAAAAGAGCACAATCAACAATTTATTAAACACACAAAGACAAACCAGCAAATTAAAATAAAATTATTTTTAGGTTTTATATTTTTATGTGTTTTTGGTAATTTTCTCAAATTTTTATATTTTTTTGTTAATTTTATAAAAATGAAATAAGAAAGAAAACTGAAATCAATGTGCAGCCAGATTTGAAAGGTTATTTAAAAATATCTAAATAACCTCTAAAAATCTGAAGATAATTTTTATGAAAACTACAAATAAAGACTAAACTTCTGAAAAGGAAATTGCAATTTTTTGTATTTTTAAGATTTTTTTAATAATTTCCAAAAGGTTTTTTGGTTTTTTTAATTTTTAGATGTTTTATAAGTCCAAATGTAGCAAAAATCGAACTGAAGCAAGAAGACAACAAAACTAACAGTAGCTAATTTTTTTGGAATTTTTGGACGGTTTTTTATATTTTTAATTGATTTTATAATTCAAACATTAGCAAAAATAAGGGTTTTTGAATTTTTAAAAATAGAAAATCAACTCACAAATGTCCCAAAAAATAGTGAAAATTTTAACAATGGCAGGGGCCACGTGTCCAAATTTCACAAGATTTGGAATTTATTTGATATTTTATTCAACCAATAGAAAGGGCATAGCACACAGGGACCAAAGTGCAATTAATAAAAACCTTTCAGTCAAATAATAACATGCACAATAGATCCGAGACTGAAACTGCAAAAAGCCCAAACACGCACATGGATAGCACGTGATTCACATTCACATGGACTAAAATATCATTCCTATTTATAAAGATGTAAACAGTAACAACACAAAATTCTAGGATAAAATATGCAAATGTTCCACAAATCACGTGTCGATGCACGTGCTCCACATACACAAGGACTAAATCATAAATACTAAAAGTCTGAGGTCTTATATGCAATTTACCCAAAATAAAAACAACTACTATAAATATTTACAAGACTAAACTCTAAATGCTAAAGAAAGAGGGGCCTAAGAGATATTTACCCCTTTATTAAGATCCGACAGCTGGCAGGGGGTCTTCTAAAGATCGGACGACTGAGATATGATGACACCCCTTCGGCGATGAGCGTCCTAGATCTGATCCGCAGATGGATCGAACGGTGGAGAGCCTCCCTCAGATGGATAGCTGCGATCTGAACTGGAGCGAGGGGCTGATCGAACGACGATGGAGGGTCCTCGATGAACTGAACGCCGACGAACTTCGCCCGACCACTGAGCGCGCTAGGGACCTCCTCCGGTGATGCTGAGATGGGGAAAAGAAGGGCCTCAAACGTCCGCAGCTGGTGGATAGCTACGATGAGGCCGAGAGGTCCTGGAGGACCCCGACGACGATGAAGATATGGAGCACTTGTGCTCTGAAATCCGAACCTCCATATGAGGTTCTGGTGTGCTCTGACCTATACAGGAGAAATGCTGGGTCGAGGGCAAACTGCCTCGACCCGTTAGTGGGTGAAAGATGTGACCGTGTGGGGCGGAGCGGCGCCCTCCGGCGAGGCGACGATGGAGGAGGGCGATGATCCTGTTCCTGGGCGAACTAGGGTGAGAGAATGGGCGGAGAAGATGGAGATGGGTCCGGCGAAGGTGAAGGGATGGTCGGAGCAATCAATGGGTAGGCGAGGTATGGTGAATGGCAGATGAAAGCTCGGCGGATTGGAAACTAAAAATCGAAAATCAAAAGAACCTACGGGCTATCTAGCTTACCTGGCGGATGTAGGCGTGTATGCTGGAGGTGCTGGACCTCCGGGGGTCATGGCCTCAATGGGGCGACGCGTCCAGAGGCTGAGCTCTCCTCACAGCGGAGCACGGCGGTGGAAATCGCCAGATCAGAGGTTCCCGGCTGCTCGTCCCTCACTGCGACTCTCTCTCACACGGTTGTCACTCAGGTGAAGGAGAGGAGTTCATTGGAGGCGAGGGGGAAGGCCAAAGATGAGGGATAAGGCGGCTCGGGCGCAGGCTATTTAGTGATAGGGGTCCGGGAAGGTGGGAGTCAGGTGCACACTCCGATGCACGGACACCTAAGGAAACGATCGGGCGTGGATAATGGATCATGGAGCTACAATCGGAGCCCGAGGTTTAAGGAAATGGGAGGCGGATCACATCAGGATAAATCAAAGAAATCGGGTCGGCGTGAAGATCTGCGAGGGAGGTGGTCCTGGGGGGGAGGGGGGGAGTTGACCGGGGGTCAACATCCCCTGTGGACCAATGAAAATGTGCCATTTCATAATTATTTAAAAATTAAATTAAAAATAGTAAATGACTTTATTTGAAAATATGTATAAAATAAAAAATGTTTATTATTTTTCAAAGTACTTTTTAGTGATTGTTATTTATTTTTTTGGAAAAATAAATTATGTATATATACATCATATATTATTATATACAGGTGTAAATGCCTATGTATTTTTTTATTTTTATTTTTTTATTTTATTTTTGTACAATTATCCCAATTTTATATTTTATTTATTTACAACATAAAATTTAGGATAGAAAATAATTTTTATTTGATTTTTATTGTTTTTTTACAAGGGTAAAATAAATATGTCTTTTATTCTTATATACATGGTATATGAACACTAAAGAGAGAGAAATTATTCCTTTTTGTTTTAATTTTATTTTTCTCATTTTTATTTTATTTTTTTATAAATATATACAAATTAATAACACATTTTTATTTTTGTTTTATTTTTAATAAAATAAAATATATACATGAAGGAGTATATACATGGTGAATGGCCCTATCTCTCTTGGTTTCTTTTGCGGTCAAGCCAATTCTTGGCCCTCCTTTGGGTTCGGGTCACTCGATATTTATTCTAAATATCTCCTTCTTTTTATTTGTTTCTTTATTCTTTTATTTTTGCACAGAAACATGCTAATTATTGATATTTACACAATGCATGTATTTTGGTAATTTATTCTATTTACAAGTATCTACATGGTGTTTTGCAAAGTTTTGTAGCTAAAATAAAAGAATAAAGAGTGATGAATGAGGATTCATCACTCCGTACAGAAGGGAACTGTCTCCGATCCCCGCGGTTGCGTCGGCTTCCCAAAGAAAGCCGCCTCGGTCATCGGGCCCTTACAAAGAAGATAAACAAAAATGCATCAGACCAACAGTTATTATAATAATGAAAAATAAAATAAAATAAAATAAAATAAAATATATGCAAAAATGAAAACAAATAAAATAAAATAAAAACAAACAAAAACAAAAACAAATAAAATGAAATAAAAGAAAATGAAAACAAAAGAAAATAAAAGAAAAATAAAAAAGCCACAAAAACCGCGAAAGAAAGAAAAGCCGCGAAAAAGCCGCGAAACTAAAACAAAAAAAAGAAAAAGGCTACTTAGCCGTGCTCCCCGGCAACGACACCATTCTGATGAGCACGGAATAGAGAGACTAAGGAAGATAGGTATCAAGGGTCGTTGCAACCTCAACCTCTCGAACCGGACTCAACAAGAAAAGAAGACCACCAAATATCAAAATCAAATAAGTAGCTCAAATAGCGGTCTCGCTATTTTATTTAACCTGGTATAGCGACCAGGGTCGAACTCAAGGAGCATGGGTTCGCTAAAAAGCCTATGAAGTAGTCAAAAATAAAAAAAAGAATAAAATATTTTTTCGGTGGATTTCTATCTTTTTAATTTTTTTACGATTTTTAATTATAAAGAAAATATAAACCAAGGAATTATTAAACATACAAAAACAAGTCAGAAAATTAAAATCAAGATATTTTTGGATTTTATGTTTTTTCAAGTGTTTTTGGTAATTTTCTCAGATTTTTATAATTTTTAGTTTATTTTATAAAAATGAAATAAGACAAAAAATAAAAATCAATGTGCAGCCAGAATCTAAATGCTATTTAAAAATAAATAAATAGCCTATAAAATTCCAGTGGCAATTTTATGATAAAGTAAAAATGGAAACCTAACTAATGAAAAAGTAATTATATTTTTTTGGTTTTTTTCTGAATTTGTAATGATTTTTATGAGTTTTTTTAGGTTTTTTTTTCAATTTTTAGGGGTTTTATTTATCAAACAACCACAAAAACTGCAAAGAAATGAAAGCACAACAAAACACAACTAATTTTTTTTAGAATTTTTAGGAGGTTTTTAATATTTTTAGTTTGTTTTTAAATTTAGACAATGATAAAAATAAGGGTTTTTGAATTTTTAAAAATATAAAATGAAAACAAAATGTCCCAAAAAATCAATGAAATTTTTACACAGTGGCAGAGGCCTAGTTTCCAAATTTCACAATGTTTGGAGTCAATTTGCTATTTTATTCAACCAATAGAACATACACAACACATAGGGATTGAAATGCAATAAAAACTAAGTTCCGGGACTAAAGATTAACATGCTTTAAAAGTTCGAGGGCCTTATTGTAAATTTCACACGATATTCAGCACATGTCGCAATTCAACATTCATAGGGGCATAAGTACAAATATAAAAACTATCTAATCAAAGCATAACACTCAAAAGCCCTGAGGGCATACATGCAATTGTCCCAGATATGCACGTAACGAAGCACGTGCGTCCACAAAAGGAGGACCAAAGTGCAAATAAAAGAAACAGTAGGTGCTAATTTGCCAATTATCCCAGAGCGCTAAGTTATTTAATAGACTAAACAAGAACTAAAATAATCTGCAGGGAGTCTGGCGTAAATTACCCAGCCAAAACGTGCGGGTCACATGGGTGACAGATGGCAGGTGCTGATAGGCTGATGGACGTGCGACTCTGGTGTCGCCTCCTGGCAGATATGACGGTTGTCCTTCGGACGCAGACGTGGGTGTACGGTGGGCGTTAGATACCAGATCTAACGGCCTAACAGATGCAGGAGCTGGACGGCTCAGATGGCGTCTGGAGAACGTGCTCTATCCGTCGGTAGAGAGGAGATCTGGAAGAACTCCTCCCCGACGAGGTTCGTTGGCGAACTGGAGGAGATCCGAGCGTCCGATGGATGATCCGAGAGAGGGGTTCGACTCACGTCGCCCCTCCGCGTCTGACGGCGATGGCGGATGGAGCTCCCAACGACTAGATGGTCTGGCGAGGGAAATGGGGCTTGGGCTACTTCGGCGAAAGGGATGAAACGTGAACTGGGGGGTACTTCAGTGCTTATTGACCGGTAAACGAACGCTTTCACTCGGAGGAGTGCTCCGGCGGGAGTTTTTGGATGGAAGGCAACAAGAAGCGACGGTGGGATGAGAGGGCGGCTCTGGCGCAGGCGGAGGAAAGAGCCTAGCTCAATCTTGGCTCGGACAACCAAGATTGAGATGATCAGATGATGGAAGGAGGGTGACGATGGAGTGGGGAATCGATCTAAACGGCTAGATATGGTCGGCGGAGCTCCGGCCACTAGGGTGGAGCCGGCGGAGTGAAAGATGGAAAATCGACGATAAATGGAACAAGGGTCGATGAATTGAGTACCTGATGATCGCAAATCGATCCTGAGCTCCAAGGGGTTGCGGTGAAGGTGGTCGTCGCCTCGACCGAGCTGCGGCGGGCTGGGAGGCTCGTACGTGGCGGCGCTCCGGCCACGTTCGTCGAGCGTCAGCTACAAGCGCCCAATCCGACCACCAAAGAGGGGGTCCGGTCGCTGTCACCGAGGGGATTCTCTCTAGGATAAATTTAGGGCTTGCGGCGCGAGATGGGGGATTGGGAATCAAATATTAGGTTTTATAGGGTGTCCCAGGTGACAGGGAAGAACAGGCGCGGGCGTGTAATCCGAGTTCGATCCGATCCCTCCTAGGGATCCGCGAAGGTCGTAGATCCACCAAGAAGAGGCTAGAGGTGGAATCATGGCGAAAGGTCCAGTAACCCGATTATGAAAATTCTGAGAAGCGGAGCTCAAATCGGGTTCGGGCTGAGAGGGAGTCCGGGAGGGGGAGTTGAACGGGGGTCAACAACCCCGCTGGACCAATCAGAGAATTTCAAGGCTGAAATTATTTGGAAATTCATTTAAAAATCGAAAATAATTTTATTTCAAAATATTTACAAAATAAAAAATGTTTACTTATTTGCAAACTATTTTTTAGTGATTTTTATTTATTTTTTTGAAAAATAAATTATGTCATATACATTATATTATTTTATATACAAGTATAAAATACCTATGTATTTTATACTTTTATTTTTATTATTTTATTTTTGTACAAATACTCTCATTTTATATTTTATTTATTTACAACATAAAATTTAGAGTATAAAATAATTTTTACTTGATTTTTATTATTTATGTATAAGGGTAAAATAAATAGATCTATTATTGGTATACGCATGGTACATGTACAATGAGGAGAGAGAAATTATTTCTTTTCATTTTTATTTTATTTTCTAAATTTTATTTCATTTTTAGAAATATATACAAACTATGGGAAGCACATTTTTATTTTTGTTTTTATGAAAAATATATACACCAAGAAGGAAATATGCACAATGATGAATGTCCCTATCTCTCTCTACTTGTTTTATTTGGCGATCGGGCCCATATTGGGCCCTCTCTTGGGTTCAGGTCACTCAATATTTATTCTAAATATTTCCTTCTTTTTCATTATTTCTTTATTATTTTATTTTTGCACAAAAATATGCTAATTATTGATATTTACACAAAGCATGCATTTTGATAAATTGTTGTATTTACAACTATCTACATGGTGTTTTGCAAGGATTTTTAGCTAAAATAAAAGAATAAACAGTGATGAATGAGGATTCATCAACCACCTAGGTAGGGAAAAACTAATACTGGTTCCTTCCGATAAACCTACAGGTTGCATGCCTGATCTGTAGTTATACTCCAATCATTCTTAACGTAAGACACAATCCTTTTTCAGGATCCAACTCAAAACACATCAATTCCCACGATGTAATTCCTCCGTTAAGCCTTAGATTTTCATAAACATAATACTGACTATAGGCTTACATCTAAATTAATTAATTTATTTATAAACTCATATTTATGCTCCTTTTAACTTCCAAATCCTAACTTTTCGAATCACTGCATCCATTCGATGCTCAGACCTTAGTTTAGTTGAAATCACAACGTAACTTTTCATACTTTCTCAAAACTAGCCAAATTACTGTTCTTCGTAAAGAAGAACATAAAGTCAGGAATCTTAACGATCTCATATGAAAACCCAACAACAAAAGACGTATTTCGTTACGTAATCGAGCTCTCTCTCATGTATGCAGTGCTTTATCGTGATTTGTTTTCAGAAAAGGATGATTTACAGCTCCTGAAATGATCGAATTTCATGTTCGTATCAAAAACACAAAAAACATGCCAAGAACGTAAAGAACGAATGAAGAACACGAAAAAGACATGAAGAACACGAAGAACGCGAAGAACATATTTTCTCTTAAAATTTCGGCAGAACTTTCCCTTATATAGGGTGATATTTCTAGGAAAATTTCCCCAGAGTTTCCACTTATACTGGGACATATATCTAGAAAAATTGCGGTAGAGTTTCCCCTTATACCGGGACATATTTTAAATGAAATACAGAAAGAGTTTCCTCTATAAAATCATCGAGAGGAGAACAATAATGAAACTGAAAGAATATACTCTAACAACAAGAGATGAAGAATCGGTAGGCACCACACGTCTTAGGTGAGTGAATGTGTGACGAATCACATGGTTCACTGACGTGCATAGCTGCCCACACCTAAGTAGGGTTTTACACATATTTCTCCATCAAAACAATTATAAAAGAAGAGTTGAAAGAATAGAACCATAAGCAATAGAGAATCGGTAGACACCACGCGTCTTAGGTGAGTGAATGTGTGATGAATCACATGGTTCACTGATGTGCATAGCCGCCCGCACCTAAGTAGGGTGTTACATAGATTTCTCCTTGAACCACAACAGAAAACGAATCGGAAAGAAAGATGAATCGAAAACAAAGCTTGGAAGAAAAGAGGATAAGTCGAAAACCTAGCTTACGAAGCAAACTAAGAGAGGATCATACTTCCTCCTCCTCGTTCTTCCGGCAGCGCTTCGCTAGCGCGCTCCTTCCTTGCCTCCCACTCCTTCTCCCGACCTCTCAACCCTAGCCCTTGCGGTGGTGGTGGTAGTGGAAATCATAGAGAATGAATGTGTGGGGGGTATTTATAGGCTTCGGAAAATTGCTAACCATGGTTAGAAAACCATGGTGTAGACCTTAACCGCGGTTAGCGGCCCATGGTTTTGGCCAAAACTTATCCCAAACTTAGGGCTTAAGTTAGAACATTCTAGAGGATTTTATATCCGCTAATGATGCTTAATTAACGCTAATCTTGATTAACTTTCACTAATCACAATTTAACTTTCGTAGCTTACGCTTATCTTTTGCTAACTATTGATTATTGTTCGCTAATGGTCATTAGCAGTTTCCAATCCATCATTAGTTTCTTTATTCATGCTTAATTAGTCTTAGTGACAGTCATTACAGGTTAATGACGTCTTAATCCTCCTTACTTCTCTTTCTTCCGAAAATCATAACAAATCGAAACGAAGTCCGATTCACACAAAACAAATTCCGTTGGTTTTCTCTTGACGAGCCAGATCTTATGATATCAGATCCGAGAGATGCCAAGTTCAAGGCTTTATAGGGTCGACCGAGGTCAACGATCCCAGGTGGACCAATCAGAGAACAAGAATATACAAAATAATTGAAAATTCAAAAAAATAACAAATGAATTTAAAATAAAAATTGTATAAAATAAAAAATGTTTATTATTTTTCAAACTATTTTTATATATTTTTAAATTATTTGTATAAAAAATAAAATAACATATATACAAAATATAGTTTATATAAAGGTATAATATACCTATGTGTTATGTATAAGTATTTTTATTTTATTATTTTTGCAAAATATCCTTATTTAATATTTTATTTATTTACATCATAATTTTAGGAATAAAAAATAATTTTTATTTTATTTTTACAAATTATTTAAGGTTGTATAATAAATAGTGAATGTAATATATACATGTGTATTTTGTACAAGTGATTGTGGGTTTTCTTTTTCTTTTTATTTTCTTTTTATATTATTAATAAAACTATAACAAGGGTGTCAGAAGAATAATTTAATCTTTTTTTGTCAAAAATAACTATATACATAATGTGTATAAGTGTAGGTGATATATACAACACATAGTGGACCCTATCCCTCTCTACTTATTTTCTCTTGCAATCAGGTCAAGGCTTGACCTTCTCTTGGGTTTTAGTCACTCTGTATTTATTCTAAATACATCATTCTTTTTCTTTTTCTTTATTATTTTATTTAGTCAAAAACATACTAATTATGCAATATTAACAAAGGCATGCAAGTTGCTAAGTTATTATATTTACATGTATTTACATGGTATTTTGCCAAGAAGAAGAGCTAAAATAAAAGAATAAAGAGTGAGAATCATGGATTCATCATCCACTCTAGGGTTTGTTGAGAGCATCATCATCGTCGCGTTGTCGTTAAGTTGTCGGATGGATTGCTCGTGGATTTCCGTCTTCTTCAGTGCCATGTGCTCGTGAGGAAGACTACAGATTTCATGAAATAAAATCAGGATGTTCCGCGCTCAGATTGTCAACTTGGATTGCGGGAAACACGCATCTCATCCACATGCCTCCAAGTGTTCACTTCGTCGGATGAGACATGAGACACGAGGTCTCTTCGCTTAGAGACTCGTGGATCGCGATCACACTTCAAGAGGTAATCTTAAGACTTGTGTGTGATCTTGATGAAATGACTTGGGAATCGTTCTCATGTCATATGATTTCATCTCATTTTTTTTAATTTCTGCTGTCCCTTACGATTAGTTGAGCTAAATCGTATACGATGTGATCTCCATACTTCCGTGACATGCGAGGCGAAAACCCTCGCATTCACAAACACTTACAAGTGTTCAAGGTTTGATTTTCTTCCATACCATGCTTTATATAATGTAACTCCCTCTAATGCTTGGTTGGCACTCGATTGGGTTGGTAAACAATGTGTCCAACTGTTTCTCCCCATATTCTCATTGGTATGCCCGTGCTCTTGAGCATGATCATAACCGTGTTGAGTGTATTATTAGATTCACCCCCGTCACAATGCTGAGAATAATCAGGTGAATTTTCTTGATAAAAATTTACCCCTCGACCAATCTTGAGTGTCTAAAATAATCTTCTGCTCTGATTCCTTCTTCACGAGCATTTTGAATCTTTCAAATCTTCAAATGACTCGTCCTTGGATCTCAGCGTGTATGCCCACATTAGGTGGTTGTAGTCGTCCACCAAGAGTAGGACATACCTATTCCAAACAAGGGTACTCGAGGATATAGTTCCACATAGATCGACATGTACTAACCTAATCGTTGAGTTATTCAGAACTTTACCTCGCTAGGTAATGGAAGGATGTCATATCCATTGCTAAAGGTTCATATAACAAATGATTTACCCGTTGACTTACTCGTTAAAATTCCATTACAAAAAATTGAGCTACAATGACTCTTTTTCAAAATCTGTCACTAAATAAATCGTTGTTAAATATATAACAATAATATTGTCCATTGTGAATATTTTTATGCTGCAGATTATAACAAATATCATATCCATCGCTATATCATTAGCGATGGTATAGTGACACATCCGTTGCTAATTATTAAAAATTCAACTAATCTTGCTAAATTTTGAACTTAAAAAATTAGCAACAATTAGATAAAATTTTAAAAATAGTAATGGATAAGTGTTTCTATATATAACAATGCTAATGATATAACGATGGATATGATATTTGTTGCTAATTTAAAGTATAAAAAAATATTTCTAAATGAGTAATATTGTTAATATATATTTATCAACAACTGAGTAAGTGACGTATTTTAAAAAAATGTCACTATATCCCAAATTTGTTGTAGTGTTTGTATAAATAGTTGTTAAATTTATCAATGACTAGAAGAAAACATCAATGGATAACTATTGTTATATGATTCGTTGTCATAGATATAACAATGAATAGGATAATCATTGCAATTTTAAAGAAGTAAGTAACGAATATTATTCGTTGTTATAGATTTTATAACGGATGGTATAGCAAGGAATATCGAATTATTTGTTGTCATAGGTCAGTTTTGTTATAGTGATTTGATTCTATAAAAAGAAATATTAAAATAAGAGGAAATGATTTTTTTGAAGTTGAGAGCTCACGAAGGTGGAAACAACCTCACTAGTTTTCATTGTCGGAGGCAAGAGGGAGAGAAGATGGAAGTAGCAAGGTTGTGCTGGTGGGGAGGGAAAATGAGATTGAAGGGAGTGAAAATTTATCCTATAATCATTTTTGCACAAGGAAGTGACTAGTAAAGGTGCGGCTAGTAGGGAGGGGGAGGAGTAGGGATGTTAACGGATCGAGATTGGTGCGGGTATTAGCACACTCAAACATCCCATATCTATTTATAAAATCAGTACCAGAACCACCTTTTATGAAATCGGTAGTTGCAAGAGAATACCCGTACATATATTGTACCCCATGGGTATAAACTTATCCAATATAAAATCAAATCCCAAGCTAACCATTCGTATAACATATCCTCACAAAAGATAAAAAAGTAAGGTATACATAAACTTTACGTACAACTAACAAGTAAATTCTAAATAAATAAGGGCATAAATTATTTGAGGATGCTGGAAATATATACTGAATGGAAATACTGAAGATGCTCATTACGTTCACGCTTAGTTCACTGGTAACACATAAAGTATGAAGTCAGGATCAGGACGTCAAATATGCAACAAATGTGCATGCAATATCATGGACTTGTATTAATGGTATGCTTTGCATCTATTGTGTTATATATATATGTATGTTAGAGATACAAAAATATAGTTGAATTTGAATTAGTGAATGAATGAGTGGAAATGTAGCGAGACTTTTACATGGTGAGTTGAAAATGATTAGATGTGAGCTAGGTTTGACTATCTTGAATAGTGTGAAAAACACGCATACACATGTATTTGTATGTATATGTACATGTATATGTGCATGTATATTGTAACGTCCCGGGTTTAGTTCGCCAGTTCGTTAACGGAGAAAATTGGGTCTGACAACTTGTTGGACTCCAGCATAGTTGGACCCTTTGATAACCACCCAAAATACTTAATCCCAGGTTGTTAAGTAGTAATCTGAACTACTTATAACCCACACCCACACTTCATGAGTTTCTGATGTGAGACTATGTTTGGGGCCGGGGTGTTACAACCTCCCACTTATATCTGCAACGTCCTCGTTCTAACATGGCTCATTACTTATTTCCAGTGACAGTGGTGGTTGCACACTCCGAATAGCCTTTTCCTCTTATCTCTTTGTAGGAGTGGCTCCACTTCTCGGGTAGCCCTTGATGAAACTCCATTTCATCATTCTTTATTCTATCATTTTGGTCTTAAAAATTCTAGTTAATGCATGTAAATAGCCTCAATTTATGCATAATAGCATTCACCATTTATTGTAATTATTGTGTATAAATTAAGGTTTTAATGCTAAAATTATAGAATAAAGAGAAGAAAAGAAAAAAGAATAAAATATTGAAAACATTTTATGATCCTAAACCTCGAGACCAAGTCAAGAATTGAGTTGGTCGACAGGGAATAAAGTAGGGGGAGATAAGGGCCAAAAAGACAAAAAAACCAAATTCTTTTATTCATTATGTATGCATTTTTGACACATATTTTATTATTTATTATTTATTCATCAAATGAAGAAACTTTGAGCATAAAAGTTGTAGATAATAATGTAAATAAAAATACAAAATTGAGTTTGTATAAAAATAATATACAATGTTCATTTTATGCACAAAATAAAAAGCCAAAAACCCAACTTCCCAGACCCATATATTTCAAATAAAAACTCAAAACATATCAAAATCACCTCTAATTGTATATAACTTTTCACGAGCAAGTTAATGGTGGTGGTTTCATATTTTTGGGGTTACTGTGTGAAAGTTAGATTTTTGTCCCCTATAATATTATAGACCTGATTAAAATATTCAATTTATTCATCATTCATTATTTTTACAGTCTATATTTTTATAATTTGTAATTATTATTTATAACAGAAGTGCATAAGAAAACTAAAATAAAACTAAAAAGAAAATGTAAAATAAAATAAGTCTATATAAAATATAGGCAAAATACCTATGTTATACATGTATATAAATAAAAATGGATCATATTCTTTTATTTTTTATCCTTTTATATTTTTATAATATTATAAATATTATATATACTCTATTAAAAGTATAAAACCGAAATAAAACTCAATGAAATACATTAAAATAAAAAGATGTATATAAAATATAGGTAAAATACCTGTAAATATACCTATACGATATATATATATATTTATTTAAATATACAAATAACATCATAAAAATAAAATAAAAATATATTTATACTCACAAAAATAAGTTATAAATATATAAAATAAAAGAATACATTAATAAAATGAAACATACAAAATAAAAATATAGAAAATATAGATGAATATACCTATAAATACACTATTAAAAATTAAATACTGATAAATAAAGTAAAAAATAAATAAAATCATAATAAAATACTAAATAAAATAATAAACATTGTTTTTATTTTATACTTAAAAAATAATAAAATCATTCATTATTTATAATTATTTATTATTTAATAAATCTATTATTTTGTCCGTATACGGGCTGCCGTGGACGAATGGAGGTGCTCCCTGATCAGTTGACCTCCAATCAACTGTCCCATCCAAGTCTTTGACTCGTCAGACTCATCTCCTCCCCGCTTTTCTTGCCATTCTCCCAGTCGATCCATCCATCATCTATCCCTGACTTCTTCAGACGAAATGATCTATGATCATTGTACATACACGCATGATCCTTGCATCTATTGTACATATGCTCGATTTCTTGCGATTGGCCGATCAATAAGGGTGCGTTTCAATTCTTATAAATAAAACCTCCATCTCCTCCTCTCATTTTGGTCATTTTCCTAAACCCTAAGCCCCATGGTTTCGGCTTAGCGCACATCCCCGTGACAAGGGGAGGTCCCCTGAAGCTCGCAGTGGCTGGAGGGTGATGGAGGTATGATGTGCAGCCTACAGACTAGGGTTAAGTATGAAAAATAAGCAAGGGTCGTTGTAACCCAAACAACAAGTTGGACTCAACAAGAAAAATTAAGACCACACAAATAAAACAAGCAAGCACAAAAAGTCAATGTCAGCGGTCTTCGCTATTTATTTAACCTAGTATAGTGACCAGGGTTGAACTCAAGAAGCACAGAAATGTACGAAGTAGTCGAAATCAGGATATATAATTCACATTTTTGTCTATTTTAATTAATGCAAATTTATATTTTTTAAATCAAGAAAAATGAATTCAAGTAAATAAGCAAATCAAAACACATTCAAGCCTTTGGAATTTTTATTAAGATACAAAAATAACTAAAAATCAAGAATGAAAACATTTTTATGTTTTTCAAATATGCAGATATTTTTGGTGATTTTATGGTATTTTTTTGATTTTTATATGATTTTATAAAAAAATAGAAGAAGAATAAAACAATGAAAGAATGTACAACCTGCACTAAAAGGCAAGTTTAAAAATATCAAAAATGCCTTGACATCCTGGTGGTGAATTTTTTGAAAAAGAAAATAAAAAGATCTTACTACAGCAACTAAAATCTTATTTTTTTTATTTTTCTACAATTTTCTAATGATTTTTATAAGATTTTTAGTCTTTTATGATTTTTCACATTTTTATGGAAGATTTTCGAACAAAAATGCTAGGGAAACAAAAGCGTAAAAGAAACACATGCACAAATTTTTATAGAATTTTTCAGACAATTTTTTGAATTTTTATGTATTTTAGAATATAGATCGAACACTTTTCTAGGGTTTTTGATTTTTAGAAAATATCAAATAAAACTAAATTAATTCACAAAAATAACCATAAATATTAGGTGTTAGTAGGAGCTAACTATAATTTTCATGGATTTTTTGGAGTTGATTTACTAATTATTTGATTGAAAACAACACACAGCACACATGAACCAATATGCAATTATTAAAAAGTTTTCGGGGCAAAATGTAACATACGTGAAAAGCTCAGGGCCACTGTTGCAATTTAACCGCTATATTCATGCACATGCTCAAAAACATACGCACATGGATATATATGCAATAAACAGAAAAGTTCACTTCAAAAGATAACATTCGTAAACTTCAGGAGAAAACATGCAAATATCCCTCAAACTCACGTGTGCATGCACACATCTCAGATCCGGAAGGACTAAATTGCAAATACTAGAAACTTAGGGTCTGAACTGCAAATTACTTAAACTACATCTTTATTTACAAAACTATCGAGTAAAGCATGAAAAGAGCAGAATAGATAATGTAATATACCCTTCGCAAGGCACGTGCAGAACATGTGAGGGCACGTGACGGGCTCTGGAGGCGGCTCTGGCATACGGTCCTGATCATTGGTGGAGCAGATCTAACGGCTCAGGGTATGTCCCCATATGTGCGGTCGGATGCATCAAGAAGCGTCAGATCTGATGGCTGAAAAGCTGTGACAGTTGGCGGCTGGGATATAATCTGGTAGATGAAGGCCAATCCGACGGTGGATGAGGATACTGGAAGAACAACTCCTGTACGAGCTTCAATCGGGTGCTGACAGTGATTCACCGGTCTGATGAGATCCCAAAGAGGTCTATAGCATCGTGGAGATGCTCTGCATTTGATGGCGTGCTCCGATGGACGTGGCGATGGCCAGATGGTCATGGAGGTGTAGGGCTACCTGGAGATGCTCCGCCTAAGCAATAAGGGGTCCAGGTGATGCTCCTCTCGTGCTCGGTGGCTTGCAAAGAGTAAAGGGGCTCGGAGCGAAGCTCTGGTCCATGTTATTGGAGCTGGAAACGAAATAAGTGGAGGTGGGTGAAGGTCGATCTCCGACGAAGGCGATAGAGGGAGATCCTCACCCTAATATCAACATGAAGGTTCAGGATAAGGATGATCAGGCCGCGGTGCAAGATGGAAGGCGAGGCTGCGGGTTGATCTGAATGGCTGGATGAGGATATCGAGGCTCTGACCAGGGTGGTCAGAGCAAGTGAATGTGAGACGGAGGCGAGATGCGTGATTGAATCGAACATGACAGTGGAAGTGAAATGGGTAATACATGAGGTTCTGGATGAACTCTAAAGCTTCAGGAGAAGATGGGAGTCGAGGTTATGGCCTCAACCTCGTTGCGGAAGGCGGGGATGCTGCTTGCGGTGGATCTCTGGCCACGAAGGCTGAGCTGCGTCGTTACTGCACCAAACCGAGCTCCAAGGGGCTCTCCGAGCAGCTGTCATTCAGCTGGAGGTGGCTAGGGGCCGAAGTGGGAGCGAGGAACGAGCTGCGGTGCTAGGAGGTCGAAGGAGATGTTATATAGGCTTCCCATGGGTGGGAGATAATCGAGCAAAAGCACGCAGCCCTAGGAACATCCGCGCCTTCCTAGAGATCTGTGAGGGTCGTGGATCCAAGGAGATGGCTCGGATGAAAAATCAGATCGAGAGGAGGTTTGATCCGACTGGGAAAAAGGGGAGAAAAAGGTCCGGTGAACAGGGTCGGGTCAAGTCTGGATAAGGGCGTTGACCCGAGGTCAACATCCGGTCCCAACCAATCAGAAAAAAGGAATTTACAAATTATTTATAATATCAATAAAAAAATAGTAAATGACTTTAAAATAAAAAGTGTAAAAAATGTTTATTATTTTTCAAACTATATTTCTATGATTTTTAATTATTTTTATAAAAAATAAATTAATCTATATACAATATAAAGTATTTTATACAAGTATAATATACCTATGTATTTTATACAAGTATTTTTATTTTATTTTATATATGAATACTCCAATTTTGTATTTTATTTTTTTAAAACATAATTTTTAGAGTATAAAATAATTTTTATTTTATTTTTATCATTTATTTATAGGTATATAATAAACAAGGAGTGAGACATATATACATGTATTTTGTACAAGTGAGAGAGGATTTTATTTTATTTATTCTAATTTTTCTTTTATTTTTGTTTTATTTTTAGGATTATATACAAGGAGGTAGAAAGAATATTTTATTTTTATTTTATCCAAAATAATTATTTACAGATATACGTAATATGTACAATATAGAGTAGGCTCTATCTCTCTCTACTTATTTTGTTTGGCGATCAGGTCAAGGTTTTGACCTTCTCTTGGGGTTCAGGTCACTCTATATTTATTCTAAATACCTACCTCCTTTTTCTTTTCCTCTATTCTTTTATTTTTGCACAAATACATGCTAAATTTACAATGCTAACACATGTATGCAGAATGCTAACTCATTGTATTTACACCTATTTACATGATGCATTGCCAAGATAAATAACTAAAATAAAAGAATAAAGAGTGAGAATCAGGGATTCATCAAGGTGCACCCATGGCGGAGCTCCGGCACCGTCCTGCTCCCTTTCCTCCTGGGAAGGTACGAGCTGCGCCTTTCAATTATTTTAGGTAGATTTTACTGTTAGCATTATATTTACGCAGTTAGTTTAGTGATTAGACCCTAGGGTTAGCGTAATATAACCAACTCAAAGTTCGCCGGAGCTCCGCTCCGGCGAATGTTTCCTCTGTGCTCCGATCGTTGACCGCTCCGCTGACTGCCCTCGCTTCAAACCCCGACTGTTTCTCCATCTCCCAGCCATCGTAGACGAACCAGAGCCCCGTGGTTCTGCGAATCGACGCTCACCTACCACCTCTCGCTGGAGCATCACCGTCCACCTTCATTCGCTTGCATATCGGCTTCATCTTAGGTTGAGAACGAACCCCTCGAGCCACACATCTCTTCAGTGCAGGTCAGGTGCTCAAAGGAGCCATTCTGGGCTCAAATCCTTGTCACCTGAAGCATTCCTAGTGCTTGTTCTTCCTCGAGCTCGCCAGATCTCCCCTGTAGATCCCAGAGCCTCTTGTGCACACCAGTAGCTACGGAAGAACTCCCCGGAGGTGTGCAGCCCCACGCCATCGCCAAAGACCTTCTGGAGGAGGAGGAATCGACAGACGAAGTTCGAGGAAGGCAGGTTCTTTCCTGTTCTTCGTGAACAACATCAATCGTCCGATGGAGCACCCCGCTCCAGTTTAGATCTCAACCGTTCGATGGAGTTGAGCTTTGACCGTCAAATCACCTCAAGTGATCTAATCTCCAGCGTCCACTTGCGAAGCGGTATGGGCCGTCAATATCGCGCCACGTGTCAAGTCAAATCACTTACGTCGTCCGATCGCGTCGTATATTGTGGTAATTGCACATCTTAGCCCTACATTTTTTGTATATTATTATTTAGTCTTGTAAATAAAGTTAGCCGCTTAAAATAAAGTGGACATTTTGCATTTGACCCCCTTTATTTATTTAAATTACATTTGGATCCAGTCCACGTCACATCACGTGTCGTCTCACGTGAGGTGGCAAAATTGCAGGTATACCCCTACGAATTTTTGTATGTCTAAAAAGTCCAATAAAATGAAATTAACATTGTATATTTTTTGCGAAAATTGCTGAAGGCCCTTGAATTTTATTGTATTTGCATTTAGGTCCCTTCCAGGCTGCGTTACGTGTAGTCCCACGTGATGGATAAATTGCATAGATGTCTTGGTAGATTTCGTAATTCTTAAAAGGTCTTTAAAAATTAAATAACTATGGTTTTCTTTAGGCACTTTTGCACAGAGCCCCCTGGACTTTATTTTTATTGCAAAAATGCCCTTGTTAGGACATGTATTTTCTAGCTTTTATCTATTTATTAAAAATAGCTAATGTGCTCCTAAAAATCGACAAAAATAGGGTTAGATGCTTCATGTCATGTATATTCATGCCCTTACTTTATTTGGTATTTTTTGCATTTAATCTATTTATTAAAATTATAAAGGAACCTATTTATTCCCTGTTTAACTTAGAAAATACCAAAAAATATAAAAACATCTCTAAAAATTCCAAAAAAATTATATGTAGTATATTTTATCCTATTTTAATTACAGACCAAAAATCATTAAAAATTGAAAAACAAAAATCCTAAAAATTGAAAAACCCCAAAATCTCTTATAAAAATATAAAATCCTTTAAAAATCCAAAAATATATCTTTTCTATTTTTATAATTTTATTTAAATATTTATATATTAAAATTAGTTTGGGTAATTTTGGGATTATTTTTAACACCCACTTCAATTTCGATCGAATTTATTAATCTCTTATGTGAGATATTTTTAACTTTAAAAATACATAAAAAATAGTAAAAATTTCTGGAAAAATAAAAAAACATTAGAAAAATACTAAAACACCAAAACAATTTATTTTCTGAATTTTATCTATATTTAATAGTAATTATAAATATACTACTACACATTGTATATATAAAAAAGCCTTTTATAGGCTATATAGTTTAAGAAAAGAAAAATGACAAAAAAATATATAAAAAGAAAATATAAAAATTTGAAAATATAAAAATAGGAAAAAATAAAAATTAAAACATATATAAAATTAAAAACCCACAAAAATAAAAATTGGACGAGAGATAAAAGACAAAAGTTTTGAGCATTATTCATGCGTCCTTCTACCGTTTGCTCCCAGTGTTCGACCTCTACACATGCTTACACCTATACACATTTGCTGTAGCGTTATAATAAATTTTAACTCCGCACACATTTTTTTTGGTTTTCATTGATTCATTCTTGTTGTGGGTTAATTGTTGATTAAACAAGGATTTTGTCCGAGGTCACATCGGCGACTGTCCTTCCGCCTTGTGGAATGACATTACTTCAGATTGATTTTTCTTGTTTATCATCCTTTCCATTATCAAAGGAAATTGACTCTGATACCATTTGTAATGTCTCAGGCTCAGATCTCCAGTCCATTATTGAGGAAAACTGACACTGACAACTTGTTGGGTTCGATCCCAAATAGACCCATTGACAACTATCCAAAATACTTAAGCATAAATTGTGAAATTATAATAGTTCATCCCCAAACATAATCCCACATCGAAAACTCATGAAGTGTGCATGTGGGTTATAAGTCATGTGGTTACTACTTGACAACATGGGCTTAAATATTTTGGATGGTTATCAAAGGGTACATTTGTGCCCGAACCCAATAGCTTGTTAGGATCAATATTTTTGATAGTGGACCGAGGGCCTGAGACCATGACATTACAACATAACACCCTAATGCCAAATATAGTCCCACATTGGAAACTCACGAAGTTTGAATGTGAGTTATAAGTGGTGGGATCTACTACTTGACAACTTGGACTTAAGCATTTTGGGTGGTTGTCAATGGTTTCAATCGAGATCGAGCCAACAAGTTGTCAAGGGCAGTTTTCCTCGATAACGGACCGGAGACCTAAGCTTGGTATGTTAGAAATAGTATCAGAGCTAATTCCCTCTCATAATGGAAAGGATTATCCGAGAGGTGGAGCTGCCCCTATAAAGAGATGGGTGAAGTAGATAACTGGAGTGTGCAACCGTCACTGTAAATGGGAATAAGTGATGTGCCATGCCACAACGAGGATGTTGTGAAAATAAGTGGGGGAGGTTGTAACACCACAGTTTTAAACATAGTCCCACATCGGAAACTCACGAAACGTGGGTGTGTGTTATAAGTGGTGGGGTTACTACTTGACAACTTGAGCTTAAGTATTTTGTGCGGTTGTCAACGGGTTTAATTGAGCTCGAGGTCAACAAGTTGTTCGGGCCAGTTTTCCTCGATAACGGACCAGGGACCTAAGCTCGGGACATTACATATATGTATTCGGGTTTGGGTACGCACCCATAAAGAATCGTGAACTTGACCCCGTATCCGCATCGGTAGTAAGTTTGAAAACCGAACCCTCCAAAATTAAAAACAACGGATTTCGGATCACTAAATGAAGTGGGTTCAGATCAGATACCCAACAGATACGCCTAGATTGACATCTCTACAAAGTATGCATACCCGCTCAAAAATATTAAGTGAACTTGAAATTTTATATTCCTAATTTACGCAAATCAATGGGAAAAATCCAATATTATCAGGTCTTTCAATCTCCCTATGAATGGAGGTATGGAAACAATGAGGAGTTGTAATGAAGATTGAGATATTCATGCCCCAGAAAGCTCTTCAAACCGAGTGAGAGTAGACCCACAAATCCATTGTTGTCAAGATTGATTTACCTGAAGTACCTGAGTGATCCCAACTCAGCTTCTCCATGTCTAAGTCTCCATCGTCTTCGATGTCACACAAGACTGTTGGAAGATGGACCCCAAAGGATCTTCACGCATCATTAGAGTTGACATCGATCAGGGAGTTCCTCCGCTTGGAGGACGATTTTCAAGGGATCAACTCGCATGGATTGGTTCCTCTGCAGTACTGCAGAGCCGTCTGTAAAAGAGGATGTGCGTGAACCGTTCGATCATGATCGAGCGGTTCACATGAAATCAAAGTTCTTTTCAGCTCTTACTGTGTGAACCGCTCGCTCTTGATCGAACGGTTCAGGCCGCACCTTAAATTTACAGCCGGCCTGTGCAGTACTGCAGAGGATCCGTGTTACAACTCGCAACGTCCATGTCAGCCTTTCCTTTCAAATCTTCATTTCTTCGCATTTACCGTGCGATTTATCTGCCTCTAGGCAAGGTCCTAATGAATTGAAGAAAAATGCGAATTTACTTGTACTATTTTTAAAAAGTTCAAGCATGCGCTTCCTTTTTTATCAATTATTATTGAAACACAACTTTTACAAAATGTCTCAACACTAGTCTCGAATGCTTTAACTCCAAATCTTCTCCAATACAAAATAATTTGCAATTTAAACTTCCTCAATAATTCTTCTATACGAGGATTTTGACAAAAGTATATACTAGGATCCTATATCATACTAAAACACATATGGTATTACAATTCTTTTCTGTACAAATCATAGGAGTACCTTCACTGGATTGAAAACTTAAAAATTTCATGTGAATTCTTCAAATAAAAAAAGATCAAGCGAGGTGACCCTCAAACAAAGTCCAGCCTCTTATTCCGTTGGAAATATCCCATAATAGGACTATAGGACACCTACCGACTGCAAACCTATCATGAAATAAGATTACGTACACTTCAGAATAAGTAATATTATATAAAAAATATTAAATATTGTCATAGGGGTGTTGTAGAACAAAGAATACCATCAATGATATGTCTATAACTTAAGTTATAGATAGACTTTAAAGTGGGGTCAATCCTCCATTATGTTGATTTCATGGATGATGGAGTCAATGGTAAACGATATCCTTCTCAATATGTATGCTAAAATTCAGTTCATTTTCATAGACTTCAGAAAGTTTCGTTAAAACCAATAACTTCGCATGGAGATATAAACTTTCGCATTTCAAGAAAATATAAAAAATAGATCATATTATCGAGTCAAGTAGCCGTTGCCTAAATATGCATACATTACAATTTTTATTCTTTTTCACTTCATCCGTAATTCAATATATAACAACAAATACTATTCCTTACTTCAAACTTTAAATTTGCAATGAATATTCCTAACGACAAATCATTCAACAATAGTTATCCGTCAACCTTTTTCTTCGATTCTTTGTTCAATTTAATTAGTAGTGATGAATACAAATTTTAACGAATAAGTTAGCAGAAAAATCATTGTTATTTGAACCTTTAGCAACGAATATGACATTCATTGCTAATTTTAAGAAGAAAAGTTAATTTTACAATGAATAATATTCGTTTGTATATATTTAACATCAGAAATTACAGCAACAAATATTGAATTTATTCATTGCCTTTGGTCACTTTTTATTGTAGTGAGAAAATTATCATTCAAACATATCGGCATAAAGTTGAAGGTTAATGAAAAATACACTTGGCACACAATTGACCAAGTTTTTATTTTCAAAACTTACTTAGTATTAATTGGGATGCAAGATCTTGTTTGAATGAGCCGACGCCTATCATGTTTGCTATTGTATCCTAAGTGTGGATTGTTAGACCAAATGCATCCTTGGATATGTTTGGTTACATCGGGGTACACCGACATATCCCTAGTTCCAATCCTCTCAACTTGGATTGAGACTACTTGTATTGATCCTACAATTTCTTTGATATAATAATTTTTAACTATGTTCAAATAAAATTATTAACATAAAAACATATTATAATCAATAAAAAAGTTAATATAATATATAATCAATATCACATCACATCACAATTATCATTCCAACTCTCCCAACCCTTCAAACAACTATTATTCTCATGGAGATACCCCGACCCAATCCAACCCAACCAACCCAGTTACCAAACAGGAAGTAAGAGCGACATCATAGCTAAGAGTAGTCATTCATGGATGCTTCAATGATTTCTAATCCCATTTCCTTTCTTGTTTGTTTTGTGCTTGTTCATTTTTATTCTCATTCTAGATCGTGCGTCTTTTCGTATCGCATATTGAAATCATAATTCATTCGTTAATTACCTTTTGTACGTAATCAGATATGAATTTATATCTGGTTGTATTATATAAGTTATAGTCTGTAATCCTATAAAATTAAATATTGTTAATCTGGTTGATTACCGTTTAATTCCTTTGATCGGAGAGGTAGATTAAGTGCAAAGCGTGCTAGAGTATGGAATGGAATAAATAAAAATGTTGATAACTTCTCTACCATTCTACTTGCGCACTTATGCATGTGTATGTTTTGTTCTTCCCTTGGTGGGAATAATCTCAACACGTTGTGTCCATATCACGTAACTTACACTTGCATACTCTCTCTTATTTTGGTTTGCTTTCATTTATTAATAATAAAATATAGAAGATGTTAAATACGAAAAAGACAAATGTTAAGTACGAAGAAGACAATTCTTGTCATATACGCGTTTTGGAATACTCAATTAGACGCACCACGTGAAGAGTTTGCTTGCAAGAACATTATTGGATTTCATGATCCTCGCTTTTGGCATAATCCCATTGATTTCGTATACGAACCAATTTTTATTATTAGAGTTTGTTGCAACAATGTGTTTTAGTTAAAGCGTGTGAATTGAAGTGTGTGCGTGTGTGTATATACAAGGTAATTGTGTTAATTGAAATAGATATATCAATATGTCCTATGCGTAGACAGGGGTGGAACCAAGATTTTATCAAGAAGATGCCAAGTATACAACTATTATGTATGCTCCAAAATAGAAAATCATGATAAACTGATTTAAATCTATTATTATGGTTTGTTTTTTCAAATATATTATTATTTTCAATGGTGATTTTAAAATTTGATAATCTAATAATTTGCCACTCTAAATCCGTCCCAAAAAGAATAAATTATCAAATGAAATTTTGAAGCAAAAAAGTTCATGGTTAAAAGGAAATAATATTTTTTATTTACAAGGAGTGCTAGAAACAATTGTAGAGGTAAATGAACTTCACTACAATTTTATATCAAATTATACTTATAATTTTGATACTTTTATTAAGAAAACAATTGTAGTCAACTATTAAGAAAATACAAAAGATATTGAATGGTTGATTAAAACCTCTAAAATACTTTTATTAAGAAGATATGCAGCACGCAAAAGGAAAATGGATTTTTATAATATCAAAGAAGGTTAACGTGGGCATTATAATTGTGAAGAGATAATATGGTGACCACACTCAAAAATGTGTCTAAAACCACCGTGGCTGAAAAAATGGCATCCACATACCCACCTACCTTCCAATATTTCATTTGTTAGTCATAGATTTCGAGAATTCATATAACTATAAAATATATTGAGGATGGAGAGTATGCATTCATTTTACATACTCCAAGACATATCTTCCATATTTTTTACTTTTTTTTTGGAAAATAGCACCTAATATCAAAAATAAGATAATGCATGGCATGTCCCTAAAGATCTTCCATAAAAATTGAGCTACATGCACTATGAGAAATATAGCAATTTGCAAGCTTATGTATCCTTGCCAAGTCCACGCCACTTCCTTGCTAAGCATGTTGGCAAGAATATTTGGTGGCCATCTCCTCCTTGTTAGTGTTCTCGTCATTAACACTTGCTAGCAAGGACATGTGCTACATGTTGGATTTAAAGCTAATGTAATTAAATTTTAATTTGTAAACCTACGCAATTACATTTGAATTTAATTTGGTTTCAATTGAGAAATTAAATCACTTTGGAGGGAAAGTTGGGATTTCCTAAATTTGAAATATGGAGAAACTTGAGAGGAATTTAGTATCACATCTAGTATTTCTAAACTATTGGTTGGCTTATATATGAGTTCACGTCCAAGCTCTTGTACCAATAGTAGAGAGGACGAATGGAGGACCACACATGTGCGTGTGCTCCGCTCGGGCTCGAGCTAGGGAGAGTCAATTCGGATCTCAAATCTTGTTATTTTTGCTACGAATTTCATTAGCGGGTCGAATAAATTAATTCCACATATTAATTGTGATTCAATCGCTTTAAGGGAATTTGACTCGACTTCAATGATTCTTAGCCATTGGGGATGTTTTCGGAAGACAGAAAGGCGTGCCTTATGTCTTTTTCTACCCTCCTTGTGCACGCCATTTTCTTCATTCGTAAGGAAACTTTCCGCCATCGTTGCTCTCTATTTCCCTATCGCAACAACATTTTTCTTCCTTCTCTCGGTTGCAAGTTCTCCGAGGTACTTTCGTGGGCGATCTCGTCGGTGTGCGCGGATGACGATCGTGTGCCGTCATATTTTGGGAGCAGATCGGCAGTATTCTTTGCACCGATATTGTGGGGGCGATATCTTATCTAAGAACAGTCCATTTCATGGATGCTTCAGTGATCTCTAATCTAATTTATTTACTTTTATGTTTGCCACAATTTATTTTTTGCATTGCTTTTCCTGGATCTCACCCTAATATGATTTCTAAATGATTTATTTGATTCTTGTGTATACACTGTAAATCCTTTATGAATCGGATATGCACAATCTTAATCTTGAAAATCTCTAATGCATTGATTTGTGTTGATCATGGAATTTACTAGTTAATGTATGTGTTAATGATCCTATTTTCAACAATCTTAGAGTGGATATTCAGAATCGGAATTAAAATCATGTTGAAAATCATGCTTAAATCGAGGGTTAATATGACCGATATGCTTGGAAAATTTGGTGGTCAGAGTTTCAAGCGTTGGCAATAATATATGAAAAATTAGTTAACCACTATAGGATTAATCTTGATGCTTTAAATTGAATGTCCTACGGTGGAAAAGGAAAACCCCTCATCCGATAGCCAGAAGGTGCAATATGAAGGAACACGACCGTATATGTCATGGATGCATCTTGTTGGCTCTGTCCAACGCGTTGTTTGACATATATTGTTCGTCCACGCAGACTGCGAAGGGCTATGAGAAGAATTAGTCTGGAAGCATAATACCGAAGATCTCGGTATTGAGAAATACTCCGTTACTAAATTCTTAAAGTTTTTCATGACTGAAGAGTAGTTAGTTTCTGAACAGGAACACGTGTTTTTACTCTTACTCCATAGTGTAGAAAATGCATAGATGAAATTTCCAGAGAAGTTTTAGATCATGTGCATCATAGAAAAAATTTTCAAGTCTTGGGAAGACTTCGGTATGACCCTGAAATACAGGAAGGAGAAATTTTCTATGGATGACTTGATGATGGCAATCGTCATAGAGGAGGAACACATGAAACAAAAGCATGTGATTCTTGTTGATATTCGGGCTAAGGTCAATTGTATGACCATGAAGGGTAAAGATAAGAAGGGAAAGGGTAGTGACAATAATAAAATAAAATCAAAGGGCAAGAACTAGAAAAATGCAAAGAATAAACCCTGTTGGCCATGTAATCATATTGGTTATTGGAAGAAGGACTGTCCGTCCTTAAAGGTTCAGCCTGAAGCTACAGATGGGAGTCCACAAGTGAATATGACCACTGAGGGATTTGGAGTTAGTGAGGGGTATGTCTCTGTAAAACCTGAACTATACCATATCCATGATCCAAATGAGTGGCTCGTGGATATCGGAATAGATAATGTACATATCTATTCTGATACAACTTTATTTTCTTCTTGTCGACCTGCAGTGGTGATACAGTGAAGATGGAGAACGATTCTACGGTCAAGATACTGGGGTCAGGACAAGTCGACTTGAGGTTCTCCTCTGGACGTGTCTGAACTTTGCACAGGGTGTTGCATGTCCCTGACGTGAAGAAAAATGTTTATCTGGCTCCATTTTAGTTAGAGATGGTTTTGAATTAAACTTTAAATGCAACAAAATTGTTATCTTGAGACATGATACCTTTTATGGAAAATAGTATTTAGCAGACTTCGATTTGTTGTTTAAAATTAGATGTGATTCAGTTAACATTGGTTCAATGAATATTTTAAGTTCTGAATGTTCTAATTCTGTGTCTCATGTTACCAATAATTTAGAATCTTGTGATCTGTGGCATAGTAGATTAGAACATGTAAACTTAAATTCCATTAAAAAATGATGAAATTAGAGTTGATACCTAATCACACTATTGATAAAAATCAAAAATATAAAATTTGTGTGCAAGTAAAGACACCTAAGAAGTCTTTTCAATCTGTCTCTAGAGATAGCGAGATCTTGGATCTAGTGCATACAGATATCTGTGAGTTTAATGGTGTGCTAACCAAAGACAATAAAAAATACTTTATCACCGTTATAGATGATGGTAGTAGATACTACTATGTGTATCTATTAAAAATCAAGGATGAAGCCATAGAAAATTTTCTTATATTTAAGAATGAGGCTGAGACACAAACACGAAAAGTACTTAAATGCCTTAGGTCAGATAGAGGCAGTGCTCACGTAAGCGGCCTGTGCGGCCGCATATGCGGCCACATATGCGTATCCGGTGCCCTCAGCGCACCGCTTTCATGAAGATCCCATTATGCACCTTGTTCGCTTATGCAGGCCGCATATGCGGTGTGTCCGACCGCATACACATTTTTATTTATTTTTTAATTTTTAAATGCACCCCACATTTTTATTGTGTTATTTATGTCACTTTTCCTTACTTTTGCATGTATGCCAACCAAGCATTCCATGATCAATTAAATCCATTGTCAAAGTAGTTGTACTACGAGATTGGAGTAAATACGCAAGGAAGAAAAAGAATAATGTACTAATAATTTAGCAAACTAATTTAGTCAACTAATAGTTATTATGAATGCAATATATTATATGTAAAGTTTGGTACTTTTGATGGAGGATCAGTTATAAATGTAACGACATAGATAAATGACATTATATTCAACAATAGAGGCATTTTGTGTGGTAACTTTTCTATTTTGTTGATTGTCGTCAATTATTTTATGTGCTATCGTTCTATTGAAGTATTGATATTTGATTGATAGAACTTGTTTTGAACTCTACATGAAAGTTATTTTTCTTAGATATTCTGTTGGACCACACCTATACATAAATTTAGTTCTGTTGTACTCACTTTGTATATATTTATTTATTTATAAATAAAAAATTAGGAAACTGCGTAGAACCGGATATGCCCCCGCATATTGCTTAAGCGCTATTCAGTGACATGTCCGAACGCACACATACTACTTTCCGGAACCTTGAATAGAGGAGGTGAATATACTTCTAACTTGTTTGATGAACAATGCAAGCTATTCGACATAATTCATGAAGTCACTACTCCATATTCACAACAACCAAATGGGATAGCAGAACGGAAAAATAGAACCTTAAGTGACATATAAATGCTCTTCTACAGAGTTCTGGACTTCCAATCTATATATGGGGAGAGGCATTGAATACTTCTTTCCATATTCTGAACATGGTCCCTTCAAGACATATGGAAAAATATCCTTTTGATTTATAGAGAAATAGGAATCCAAACTTAAGATATAGCTAAGTGTGGGGCTGTCTCGCTAAGGTACTCGTCCCAAAACACAAAAGAAAAAATCTATGTCCTAAAACAGTTGATGCAATCATCTTAGGTTACTTGAAAATAGCTATGCATATAGGTTCTTGGCAATTTGGTCCGAGCTACTGAGTATAGATGTCAATACTATTGTTGAACTTCGTGATGCTACCTTGTTTTAGTATGTCTTCTCCATGAAGACTAGGATTCCTCAGAATCTGAACATTGAGAATGCCTCCACATCAAGATCTATTCCAGATCAAGTGGAAAGGATAATGAATGTGGGGGTTAAGACTCAACCTGAACCCAATGATCTTTCAGAAGAAATTGAGCCAAGGAGGAGTAAACGACCTCGGATAGCCAAGGATCTGGGTAGTGACTTTGTTGTCTACCATATCGAGGGTGACCCACCAAGTTACAAGGAAGCTATGGCTTCATCTGAAGCAAAACAATGGAAGGAAACCATCAAATTTGAGATGGATTCCATTATGGCTAATGTAACTTGGGAACTAGTTGATTTACCCAAAGGGTATTTTACCATTGGGTGCAAATGGATGTTTAAGAGAAATCTTAGGCCTGACGGATCAATTGAAAAGTATAAAGCCAAATTAGTTTCTAAGAGATTTAGGCAAAATGTAGGTATTGATTATTTTGATACATATTCCCCTGTGATTAGGTTGACCAAACTTTGGATGCTCATAGCGTTTGCATATGTATACGATCTTTCTATCCACCAGATTGATGCGAAGACCGCCTTCTTACATGACGATCTTGAGGAGGAGATATATATGGATCAATATGATGGGCTTATGATTACTGGGAATGAGGGAAAATTTTGCAAGCTTATTAAATACCTTTATAGATTAAAACATGCACCAAAGCAGTAGTATAAAAAATTTGACAAAACCATTTTGTCATGTGACTTTAAGGTTCATGAATTCGATAAGTGTGTCTATTCCAAGGTGAAAGGTGATGAGTGTATTGTTTTGTGAATGTATGTTGATGACCCACTTTTGTTTGGATCACATGTTAGGATTATTAGTGAGACTAAAGTATTCTTAAGTAGTAAGTTTGAGATGAAGGACATGGGTGTTGCTGATGTGATCTTGGGTCTCAAACTGAAAGGGTCAGTTGATGGAATTGTAGTTTCTCAATCTCATTACGTTGAGAAGGTAGTTGAGAAATTTAGATATCAAGATTGCAAAGTTGTAAGCACTCCTTTTGATTCATCCAAAACACTATTTATGAACAAAATGGAGTACATGTAGCTCAGCTAAGGTATTCACCAATAATAGGAAGCTTAATATATCTTGCAAATTGCACAAGATCTTGTATTTCATTCTTGATTACAAAGACGAGTAGATGCACTAGTTGTCCTGACCGTACTCATTGAGAAGCTCTAGATAGAGTATTGAAGTACGTAAATGGAATCATTTCCCGTAGTTTGTATTATGGTAGAATCCATCTGTAGTAGAAGGATATCTTGATGCAAGTTGGATAGGGAAAATAGAGGAGTCTGGGAGTAATGGTGTTACTGGATATGTCTTTACCTTTGGAGGTGGTGTAGTCTCCTGGAGGTCTGTAAAGCAGATCATTCTAGATCGATCTACCTTTGATGCCGAGCTGTGTGCTTTGGATACCACTAGAATTGAGTTTGAATGGCTATGGGAACTTCTTTTTGAAATTCCATGTTAGGTCAGCTAGTTCCTACAATCTCAGTACATTGTGATAACATGATCACAATTGCAAAGATCAAGAGTCTGAAGCTCAATTATAAAAAAGAGACATACACAAATCAAACTTAGGATGTTAAGATGTTTGTTTTCTCGAGTAGTGTTGATTGTGGATTTTGTTGGATCCAAAGACAACATGGAAGATCCGTTGACTAAGGGACTTGATAGATCTTTAGTACTAAAGTCTAGGCTTGGGATGGGACTGAGTGAAGGATATGGGGAGATTCTTAAAGTGCATCACAGAAGCGTGAAGATCGCATCGTATGCGATCGGGGCGACTAGTTGCACTAGTCGCTTGAGGCAGTGGAAATTAAAAACAATTTTCATGCGATGAAATCACATGATCCAAAAACACTTCTCGAATCGTTTCATCTAAACCACAAACAAGTATTAGGGTTACCTCTTGAAGCGTGATTGCGATCGAGTCTCTAAACGAAGAGACCTCATGTCTCAGGTCCGATCTGACGGAAGAGATGCTTGCGAGCATGTTGATGAAACACATGCTTCTTGCAATCCATGTTGATGATCTAAGTGGCGGATCTCCTGATCTCGACACACGAGATCCGACATCTTCTTCACGAGTGAGGCGCACCGAAGGAGACGGAGATCCACGAGCAAATGATCGGGCAGCATAATGATGATGCTGTGGCGATGGAGACTCTCTGTAGGGCATCCATGGTGGACGGACATATGAGAGGGAGAGAGAGAAAGAGTAAGCGTGTAGAGAGAGAAAGAGAGAGAGAGAGAGACTTATGTTCTCATTGTCTAAATAAGAGTAAAGGGGGTGTCTCTCCTTTTATAATATTTTGGGATCCATGGATCTCAATCCATGGACAATAGAAATCCAATGGCTCTTATTGATTTGTGTTTCTTTTGATGGCCATGATTTGTGTTGGTAAAAATCAACAACAATTAATTTAATAAAATTAAGTATATATTGAATGTAATTTGATTTATATCAAATCAATCTCCATTAGAGAAATAGGAAGGAGGCAAGCCTCCTTCCATAAGGAGGGTGGACGGCCACCACATTCCTTATAGGAATTGTGGCCGTCCACTCTTTCTATATGGAAGGTGGATGTCTCTCTCCTATTACATGAGATTACATTATCTCATGATTCTCTTCGATATTTGCAACAACTTTTATTGCAAATTATTGCACAAAAATAAATCCAATCTATTTTGTAAACATTGCAATATTGCCACTAGAAATTTGTGAATCACATTCACAACCCAAAATAAAATGTAAATTACATTTTCAATTAATTGTTCAATGTGAATCCAATTCACATCAACATTTAATTAACAAATGTAAATTACAAATAGCTCTCTCTTATATATTATAAATCACATTTATAATATATATGATTAATATGAATAGTCCTATCCACATTATTCAAAATCCATCATAATTAAATCACATTTAATCATCTTGGATCTCTATTCTCATGTGTCGAAATAATATGAATCACATTTACATTATTTACATATTTGATAATCAAATCATATTTAATTATCGAGGATAACTCTTTTTATGAATCGAATTCATATTAATCATGATAATTAAATCACATTTAATTACCAATTTACTTATCGCTTGGATACATATATCAACAATGAAATTATCCTGAACTCTTTCAAGGATAATACGCTTTCTCCGCGAATACTTGGAGATAAGGACATGTCAATTGTATTGGTCCACGTATAGTGACTTGGATATTGAGATTACATCTCAAATCCAGATCTCAGGACTCCCATAGATGCTTGATTAAATCAAGACCGTAAATCTAAACTTCTCATTGCATCTGAATGACATTTAATTATTTGGACCAAGATCAGATCACTTCTCTACTTAGAGGAGTCACTAAAATCCAGGCCTTTTCATCACTCCCTAGGAATGGAAGCGTCATGGTTATACAACTATTTATGATCACATCACCCTCATGTATTCCCAATACCTGTACATCCTGCGTACTGGAAGACTCAGAATAAACCTGAAGTATAAGATCAATTTTACATTGTCTACTTCAGAGTTTTATCATCAAGTTTCTCATTCGATCATTGGAAGTTGGTATCGATCATATACTTTCCAAAAGTATATATCATACCCAGGTGTTGATCATATACTTTCCAAAAGTATATATCAAACCTACAAATTTAGTCAAGCTTCCAAAGCGAGACGACCGTGCACAGAATTTGATTCTACCCAATATCTCATAAGTGAGCTCATGTCTTCCGGTTCAGCAACTGAACCTGTATGATCCCTTTGAGAGATCATATTACTCATATGCCCTTATATGCACACCAATACACTTGTTTATAGACCTTGATTAGGTCATCAACCTATTGGTCTACCAAATGTACATACTCAGACATATAGTAACACATCTGTCTCCGGTCAGAGTATGCATGCCTATATCATGACAGCATATGACATAGGACTTTAGTTATCTCGATCTTATTAAGCCAACTCTTTGACCTAACTAATCTGACACCTCCGAATCTCTATTCCTATGCAGATGACCTGCATCAAGAGGTTGGTTAGATATCAACCAAGTGAAAAAGGATTGCTATCTCCTACTTAGGCTGGAGATCCTCTCTTAATAATCATTTGACGGTACTTGATGAGCCCTCAATCTAACTCTTTAGATATTCATCCAAGCACTAGCCTCTATGATTCAATAATTGAATCAACAGCTGTATGATCATCAAGATGGCCATGGTACATAACCGTAATTGTACTAATGGACCTATTATGCAAATTAATTATTCTTTATTTCAGATTAGGGAATGATATTTGCAATAACATTTATTGCATAATGTCTTGCCGTGGGCTTGCATGTCCAACAATCTCCCACTAGCCCAAAGAGCCATTAATGGGCTAATCATTTAAACCCACACTCATGTGACAATCATGTGCTATTTAGAAAAATAGCTAGGTAAGCTGATCAGTCACTCTGTTCCCAATAGACTATGCCAAGTCCTTTTACGACACTTGCATATCTCTTAGTGACAATGTTCGCATCCAATGCGAATGTTGCATTTATGCAACCAATACTCAATCATATTAGTCATAGTGTCATTGACACTACACCTCAATAATTATTATAACTAGTATTTAACTTATCAGAATATCCTTATTCCTGGAGATCTCTATCTCCTAAGGTATTCGTAGTTAAGATCTTTTAGATCACAATATATAAAGTCTTAAGATCTTGAAGATAAGACTTAGAGATTACTATCTCTAAAGTCTTGTCATCTTTGAAGATATTGATATTACTGCAATCAAGTATTTTATCTCATTAGTAGGATTAGTAATATTTACTACTCCCACTACATGGCAGACATCTGTCTTTTGTACACATCTTGTATACACTCAGCTTCTCGTAACTGATGCATAAGTGCAAGCAGTTCTAGCATTCACTTCTTCAACTCTTTGAGGTGCTATCCCTTCAGATAGGTCAGTACCATATCTTGAAGGAAATAAGCCTTTCTTAAAATTTTCCAGAAAATGGAATATGTCCAAGGTGTACAACTAATGTGACGGTCCCAATACCCTCTTTCTTTGCTTCTGAACAACTTCAGAACTAAGATCTAAGAGGTATTCTAGAGATCATATCTCAAGGTATGGAACAACCAAATTATAAAACACTTATTATCATCCCTACATCATTCCAAATGACTAGGATATTATCTACAATTAGCACAATGAACACAATGGTACTCCCACTAAGCTTCACATGGTTCTTCAGGATTCTATCTGAAATCATAACATTTATAATTTCATCAAATCTTATGTTCCAACTACAAGAAGCTTATTTGAGTCCATAGATGGAGCTCTCTCGCTTGCCCACCTTGCTTTCCTCAATCATGAAGCCCTAGGGCTACTTCATGTGAATATCCTCAGAGAGGTATTTATGGAGGAATGCAATATTGGCTTTCATCTTGAAGATGTCAAAGTCAAGTTATGTAGATATAGTTAGCAATATTTTGATGGGTTCGAGCATGGTTACTGAAGATCAAGTCTCATCGCAAGCGATGTCTTCTCTTCAGTGTGTAGCTCATGGCTACGAACCGTACTTTGAAGGTCTCTACCTTCTCATCAGGTTCCCTCTTTCTCTTGAAGATCCATTTATACCTTAATGGGTATAACCCTTATAGGTGGATCCTCGAGGGTCCATATACAACACTTGTATATGAAGTCTACATTAGACTTTCATTGCTAACATCCATCTTTCCATGCTATGATCTTCAAAAGCTTCGTCATATGAAGTTAGATCATGTCAGATTTAACTGAAACATGGAATCCATCCTCAAACTCATTTGAAGAGGTATTAGTGTTCCATCTTCAATTGTCCTTTTAGTTTCCGATTCCAGGAGCCTCATTATCATCTCAAGATTAAATGAGTTCCTTTACTTCATTTTCATCCTGATTCTCAAGAGAGTCATCCTATAAGAATCATATTCTCAAAGATGAGATCTTTTAAGAATCTCAATGTCATAAAGTAGGTATCCAATGCCATCCTTTATTTTTCCTAATGAAGCTGCACTCTCAAGTGCTAAATTCCAGCTTACTTGCATGGAACCTTATTAAGGATATATATTGTAGTCTCTACTACATATATATCTTAGAAACTAATAGATAATTACGCTAATATTTATCATTGATCATATTATGTCACACATGATTCAGTTGTATCTTCCTACATCTCCATTGAGTTTAGGTTTATTAGAAGGAGTGAGATAGAAATGATATTCATCTAATAGGTACCGATTAAATAGATTAGATCAAATTCATTTAATCTTCCTTCAAACTTGTTCTAAACCAAAATTGTGAAATCTCTAAACATTTCAAAGCTTTCTAAGGTGAATGGAAGAAATCTCATATATAAAATAAACATTTAATGATATCACATATCATCAACGTTATCATGATATAGATGATCCACATACATCAATGTGTATGAGATCTTGAATACCTCAGCATCTAACACTATTCCCATATAAGAGTATATTGGACATTTTCTACCCTTGAATACAATATTCAAGTATGTAAGATTTGAAATTTTAGACCTTCTAAAGTTTCATCTCTTACTAGTCTATTAATCTCATCAACAGACTTATGTCCAAAGTTTGATGCCAGATTATTATCAAATGATCTTCATCCTCCTATTGATCTTTAAAGGTTTAATTTTCAGTATTAGAAATCTTAATGAACCATTCATTAATTTTCTAATTTAGTGGAGTCCACTAGATATTAGATTACTATCTGAAATATATCCATCATAACTCTCTATGACAGGTTTATTTCAGAATTCACGTTTATTTCCAATATTTAGAAATATACTATGAGTGTATTCTAATATCTAGGTCATAGAGACATTCTCTAAGACTAAGGGCTCCCACTGAAAATATGAAGTCTATTGATCCAATGGAAATTGTTGCAACAATTTCATCAATTCCAACATGGATGACCATTAAACCTTAATATCAAATTTCTAATATTCTAATACATATGCAACCAATTGCAAGTGTCATTAGAAGATTGAGATACAATTATTAGTTTTTATCTTATCAAATAAGTAAGTCAATTTCAATGATTATATGTAGATTATTCTAATGTACTATCCGATTCCTTCTCTAAGGATTCTAGATAGATTTGATAGTCATACTATCAACACATCAACTTACTGCAGTATTGGCATTCATCCAACTCTTTGGATGCCATACAGAAGTCACAGAAGTACAGTCAACTCTTTGACTTTCCTTCTTACTTGGGTCCAACCCATGCTTCCACTACGTTCCCTTTATCTATAAGCACACATTGCTCAAGACAAAGGATCTCTTATGTTGAAATCAAAATTTCAATATAAGAGTATTTCAACATTTATACAAGCTTCATTCAATTCATATAATATGAATAATATGAAGCATCATGAATAATAAGAGTATAGAAAATAGAATGATGACACTCTTCGTATCTACATCCATCTAAACTCTTAAAGTATTGGTTCAAGTAGATACTCAAACAATTTGAATACATCATCTCTTACAGAGCCACCATTCTGCGTGATGCAGAGAACCATGCCATTCATGATAAAATGTTAAGAGAACAAATGCATGCCAAAATATCTTCTTAGATTTTATAAGGATTATTTGACAATTATGATCATCATTGATATGTCGCTTCCAAAGTACATTCAATGAGAGATCAAGATTATAGAGACATACAAACCCTAGGGTTGTAGTCCTATTATCTATTTAATTGTCATTTCTCATTATTATGAGGAAGACTTGCATATTGCGATCATACATTATGTGTCCAATTGCAAGTACATTATCTTCATCATGGATTCAATCCATGACAATTTACTGGTTATTATTGAGTATAAAATTGAGTGGGTTTAATGAAGGATTATCTGAAATAAGAAATTTGCATAAATATATATACATATATATTTTACTTTGATTTAGGAATTTTCATATCAAAGTTATCTTACCTTATCAACATTAAAAGTTCATTCCCTTAATCACTTTCAATGTAAGAGATATACTTACCATCATATCTCACCAAGATCTGAGACCTCCTTCCTTATCTTTGTTACATCCCAATAATATGAGAATTTGTAACTCGGATAAAAAGAAGCGGGAACACATTCCGCCTTGCAAGTCCAACTTGCATTCCCAATTCGGTCTTTAACACCCGGGTCCGCCACCCCTAAGTTGATGTTGATCCGTCATTAATTGAACCAATTGTCAACAGGAATAGTACTCGCTATGCGCAATCTAATATCGCCCCAATAATATGAGGATCTGACATTGGGGTCACTACGCATACGACCTTACTCTTTTGAGAAGCAAAGAGCCCGATCCAGATGCACTTGCATACAAGAGCTGTCACTTTAGACAGGCGTCTCCTACATACAATCGCTGGCGATGGAACCCTTCGCATTGACGGGAGACCATGGATGTCACTTATGTGATCCTCCATATCATATTCAAATTCTAATTAATTATCATGAATCATATTCACATAATTAATTCTTCCAAGGGAAATAACACATCTATTATAATAGAGTGTCTTAATTTTAATTGGATTCTAATTAATCTAATCATATTAAATTAATGATACAACTAATATCCAACAAATATTTTATTGTTACTTGAATTATGGTATTATCTCAAATACGTATTATTCTAAATTTTAATAAGTAGAAATACATCATGATTTCTTAAGCATTATACCAACCCTATCCATTGTCATGGCCAATATAGACGAGAGTGGGACAGACCGCACATGGTGCAGCCTACTACCCCAATGCTCCCCGACTAGATACCACATCCGCATCGGGAAAGGATAATGCAAAATAGATCACTTTGTACTTGAGATGATCATCGGTTGTTTCAACCAAAATTATACCATATAATAATAATCAAAATATTTTTGATTAACATTATAATGAGATTTGCTAAACAAATCCCATATCCTATTCAAGAAACATGTTTGTTGGAAAGTGTATTGTGTAACCAATTGTTATCTAGATCACATCTAATCAAATATTGGTTAAGGAAATGCCATTTAAGAAAATATTTATCATCAAATATTTCAAAAATATTTACCCATAATTATTTCAAGAAATTAAACCATTTAATTTCACCAATTAAATAAATGACAATCACAACGTTCTTGATTAGGAAAGTAATTTCCAACAGTTGCCCTCACTTACTAAAATTAGCATATCTCAATCAATTTAAATCCAAATTAAGCAAAGTAAGTTTCTAAAGTTTGTTAATTTTATTTACAACAAAACCTAAGTAATTTACATGCATTTCAAGGCGTTTTAAATCCATAATAAACTCTTTCATTACGTTAAGTTTCGCAGTCCCCGAAACTGTGGAGACATGTTCACTAATTTGACCATAACTTGAGCAAATGGATTCGAAATCACGCAAACTTAGATCCTACAGTTTCCTTATTTAATGGGAACAAAATACAAGTTTTATTGTCGTGTTTAAGCAATTTAAACATGACCGAAAATAATCACTAAACTGAGATGCGAAAATGAAATACGGTAAAACTTTCGCAAACTATAACGAACCCAAGTCATCCTTGGTTTATGGATCACATCCAAAACCTTTAACCTGGCTCTGATACCACTTGAAGGATATGAGGAGATCCTTAAAGCGCATCACGGAAGCGTGAAGATCGCATCGTATGCGATCGGGAGCGACTAGTCGCACTAGTTGCTCGAGGCAGCGGGATTTAAAATTTTTTTTCATGTGATGAAACCACATGATCCAAGAACACTTCTCGGATTGTTTCATCTAAACCACAAACAAATATAAGGATAAACTCTTGAAGCATGGTTGTGATCGAGTCTCTAAACGAAGAGACCTCCTGTCTCATGTCCGATCCGACGGAGGAGACGCTTGCGAGTGTGTTGATGAAACATGTGCTTCTCGCAATCCATGTTGATGATCCAAGTGACAGATCTCCTGATCTCGACACACGAGATCCGAAAGCTTTCACGAGCGAGGTGCACCGAAGGAGACGGAGATCCATGAGCAAATGATCGGGCAACATAACGATGACGCTGCGGCGATGGGGACTCTCTCTAGGGCATCCATGGTGGACGGCCATATGTGAGGGAGAGAGAGAGTAGGCATGTAGAGAGAGAGACTTATGTTCTCATTGTGTAAAGAAGAGCAAAGGGGGTGCCTCTCCTTTTATAATATTTTGGGATCCATGGATCTCAATCCATAGACAACACAAATCCAATGGCTCTCATTGATTTGTGTTTCTTTTGATGGCCAAGATTTGTATTGGTAAAAACTAACAACAATTAATTTAATAAAATCAAGTATATATTGAATATAATTTGATTTATATCACATCAATCTCCATTCACGAAATAGGAAGGAGGCAAGCCTCCTTCCATAAGGAGGGTGGACAGCCACCACACTCCTTATAGGAATTGTGGCCGTTCTCTTCCTATATGGAAGGTGGATGTATCTCTCCTATTACATGAGATTACATTATCTCATGATTCTCTCCAATATTTGCAACAACTTTTGTTGCAAATTATTTCACAAAAATAAATCCAATCTATTTATGAACATTGCAATCTTGCCATTAGAAATTTGTGAATCACATTCACAACTCAAAATAAAACGTAAATTACATTTTCAGTTAATTGTTCAATGTGAATCCAATTCACATCAACATTTAATTAACAAATGTAAATTACAAATAGCTTTCTCTTATATATATTATAAATCACATTTATAATATATATGATTAATATGGATAGTGCTATCCACATTATTCAATATCCATGATAAATAAATCACATTTAATCATCTTTGATCTCTATTCTCATGTGTCCAAATAATATGAATCACATTCACATTATTTACATCTTTGATAATCAAATCATATTTAATTATCTAAGATAACTCTTTTTATGAATCGAATTCATATTAATCATGATAATTAAATCACATTTAATTACCAATTTACTCAATGCTTGGATATATATATATATATATCAACAATGTAATTATCCTGAACTCTTTAAAGGATAATGCGCTTTCTCCGTGAATACTTGGAGATAAGGACATGGCGATTGTATTGTTCCACGTAAAGTGACTTAGATATTGAGATTACATCTCAAATCCAGATCTCGAGCCACCCATAGATGCTTGGTTAAATCAAGACCATAAACTAATCTTCTCATTGCATCTGAATCACATTCAGATCAATATCCAATATTTGGATCAAGATCAGATCACTTCTCTACTAAGAGGAGTCACTAAAATTCATACCCGTTTCATCACTCCATAGGAATGGAAGCGTCATGGTTATACAACCGTTTATGATCACATCACCCTCTGGTATTCCCAATACCTGTACATCCTACATACTGGAAGACTTAGAATAAACCTGAAGTATAAGATTAATTTTACGCTGTCTACTTTAGAGTTTTATCATAAAGTTTCTCATTTGATCATTGGAAGTTGGTATCGATCATATACTTTCCAAAAGTATATATCATACCCAGGTGTTGATCATATACTTTCCAAAAGCATATATCAAACCTACAAATTAAGTCAAGCTTTCAAAGCGAGACGACCGTGCATGGAATTTGATTCTCCCCAATATCTCATGAGTGAGCTCATGTCTTCCGGTTGAGCAACTGAACCTGTATGATCCCTTTGAGAGATCGTATTACTCATATGCCCTTATATGCACACCAGCGCGCTGGTGTATAGACCTTGATTAGGTCATCAACCTATTGGTCTGCCAAATTTACATATCAGACATATAGTAACACATCTGTCTCTGATCAAATGATGTGTGCCTATATCATGACAACATATGACATATGACTTTGTTTATCTCGATCTCGTAAGTCAACTCTTTGACCTAACTAATCTGACACCTCCGAATATCTATTCCTATGCAGAGGACCTGCATCAAGAGGTCGGTCAGATATCAACCAAGTGAGAAAGGATTGCCATCTCCTACTCAGGCTGGAGATCCTCTCTTAGTAATCATTTGACGGTACTTGATGAGTCCTCAATCTAACTCTTTAGATATTCATCCAAGCACCAACCTATATGATTCAATAATTGAATCAACAGTTGTATGATCATCAAGATGGCCATGGTACATAACCCTAATTGTACTAAGGGACCTATTATACAAATTAATCATTCTTCATTTTAGATCAGAGAATGATATTCGCAATAACATTTATTGTATAATGGCTCGTCGTGGGCTCGCATGTCCAACATTGAGATCCATTGGGAGTTCCTTTACAGTAGCAACCCAACCTTAATGAGTTAAGATCCCATAAAGTAGGTTCAATGTGGTAATAATAATTTGTTTGGAGAATTGGTTGACACTCTTAACTCTAATACTTATGTATGTATGTCTTATCCCTGGAAGCCTGAGTGTCATTTAAGCTGCAAGTTTACGAAGAGCGTATGCTCTAAATGGTTTCAAGCCTTTGAAAAGGATGTTAGCAGTGCATCCTTGGAGAACATCACCTATGTGAGTGTTAATGTGGGTCGTAATTGAAGGAAGATGGTCTTTCCTGAACACACTGATGAAATAGGATAAGGGTGCATGGCCTTTAAGAGCACCAATCCTGAAGATTGTACCAAGAAGAACACTTTGTTGTTTCTAATGTATACTTTAACACTAAGATCTGAAGTTCAAGATGCATTTCACTTTGTTCCTGTTAAAATGAAAGTAATAAACTCATGTAGAGGTTCAAACCAGAAGATACCTTTAATGAAAGCAAAGTGTGACAACCGAAAGAAATCTTTTGACTCTCTTTGGATCTCTTTTCAAATTGATGAATCCGTGGGGGATTGTTGTATTTAAAGCTAATGTAATTTGATTTTAATTTGGTAAACCTATGCAATTACATTTGAATTTAATTTGTTTTCAATTGGGAAACTAAATTGCTTTGGAGGGAAAGTTGGGAATACCCAAATTTGAAATATGAAGAAACTTGGGTGGAAGTTTATTACCACATACAATATTTCTAAACTTTTGGTGGGCTTGTATATGAGTTCACACCCTGAACTCTTGTAGCAATAGTAGAGAGAAGGAATGGAGGACCACACAAGTGTGTGCATGCGCTCCCTCGGGCTCGGGCTCAGGCTCGGGAGAGTCAATTCGAATATCGGATCTTGATGCTGTTGCTGCAGATTTCATTAGTGGGTCAAATAAATTAATTGCACAGATTAATTGTGATTAGATAGCTTTAAGAGAATTCGATTCGACTCCAACTACTCTTAGCCATTGGGGGCATTTTCGAAAGATGGAAAGTCATGCCTTAGATCTTTTTATACCTTCCCCCCTACACATAGTTTTCTTCACTCGCAAGAAAACTTTCCGACGTTGTTGCTCTCCATATTTTCCCACCACAACAACATTCTTCTTCCTTCTCTCAGCTGGAAGTTCTTTGAGATACTTTTGAGAGTGATCTCGTCGATATGCATGGACGACGATCATGTGTCATCGTATCTTGGAAGTGGATCGCCAATACCCTTCGCATCGATATTTTGGAGGTGATGTCTTCTATTAGGATAGTCTATTTCATGGATGCTTCAGTGATCTGTAATCTAATTTATTTACTTTTATGTTTGCGAAAATTTATTTATTGTATTGCTTTTTCTGGATCTTGCCCTAATATGATTTCTAAATGTTTTATTTGGTTCCTGCATGTATATTACAAATCCTATACGAATCGGATATGCATGATCATAATCTTGAGAATCTGTAATGCATTGATTCATATTATTCATTAAATTTACTGGTTAATATATGCGTTAATGATCCTATTTTAAACACTAGCTTAGTACTTGCTAGATTGTGCGAGGATGTATACTTGGCGAGGACTATATGCTCGCAAATTCCAGGGAATATAAAATTGTACAGGTTTGTTGGATTTTCTAAGCCCCACTAACCCATATGACTTGCTAGAAAGCCATGGGAGGTGTTGAACTGAAAGGTAATATATATTTTAGTTGTCAAAAAACATAAATACCAAATAAACAATAATACATGTTAATGTAACATTTGAAAAGGAATCAACGCCCGCAAAACTATTTGTAAAGTGGAAATAGAAAGACAATACATATATATATATATATAATATCAAATAGATATTGAAATACATTAATTTTTTATGCAACAATGAAAACAGAATATACATGAAGAAAAGCACCTTTTTCCATATTTAAGAATATGTTATATTCATGATTGAAGCTTAACATGAAGGCTACACCAAGACTCTTGCGGTAGGGATGTTTTCTTTTACCCATGGTACCTCTGCTAGAGAGAAAGAGGAGAACAACTAGTGTCAAGAAAGATAAATGAAAAGTGTAGATAGGATGATGAGTAGTGATAGCATAGAGAAGGTCAAAGTCCCAAAGCATATGCACTAGGGGATGGGGAGTAGCATAAGCGAATTCAAGATCAAAGGTCAAGAGGTCAAAGATGCTAGGACTTGGTTAAAAGGTAAAAGGAAATTGTATATAATTGGGAAACAATCTTTGAATAACTCCATAAATTTTCTTTTTTGTATCAATCATTCAAATCAGAGTTAGTTTTGGCATACATATGTAAGTCATCACAGCTTCCAGATAGCATGTAGTTGAGAATGTCACAGATGTCCCTGTGATTGATTTATCTACAACAACTTCTAAAACAACTAATACTTGCTTCAATTTCCATAGTTCAAATATATCATGTTTGATTTCATATATGAAAGAGGGTTAGGAAAATAGTCGAGGTGTGGGAGTTCTACATAGTGGCATCATGCTACAAAAAGGTAGGTGGGACAATTTCTAGGCTAGTTGGTTGGTTCAATGTCTACGTCTTGGCTAGAGCTTCTAGTGGCTTAGTGTTGAAGAGGATTTTTCACGGGTCTAAAATAGGTCTCACACGAGGTGGAGATGCAGTCGCTGTGACGACCCGTAAGAAACTCGACTTCAGACAACAATTAGCCCACAATAGATGATAAAGCAATGAAAAGCAGATGTGGAGTTAAAATTTATTATAACACTACAACAAGGATGTGTATAGGTGCAAGTATGTAGAGGTCGAAAACAAGGAGCAAACGGCTTAGATCAGGGCAAATAAATGCGCAAATGAATGATTGTGAACTATTTGTCTATGTTTTCAATGTGGGATTTGGATTTTAAATTTTTATATTATTTTTATTTTTAATTTTATATTTTTATATTTGATTTTTAATTTTCTACCTTTATATTTTCTTTTTATATTTTATATTTTTAAATTCTTTTTCTTTAAATATATAAATAATAAGCTATATAAGATATATATACAATATAAGATAGGGTTACTATAAAAATAAACAAAAATAATAAAAAATAAGAAAATAAAATATTTTGGGATTTAATAATTTTTTACTGTTTTTATGATTTTTTAAGAAACTTTGCTAATTTTTTTTATAGATTTTTAAGGTAAAAATTAACCTAAAATAGGGAATAATTTAATAGTAGAAATTAAAATGGAGGTTAAAAATATATAATAAAGTCAAAAAGTCTCCAAGTTAATTTAAAAATAATACTAATAAAATAAAGAAAATCTAGAACAAGAAAACACAATTTTTGGATTTTTTTATGAATTTTATAATTTTTTATAAAGGCTTTTAGAGTTTTTCTATTTTTTAATTTTATTATTATATTTTTTAAAGATTTTTGGTCTGAAGGTAAAAAATACAAAAATACAGAAAGTATATTTTTTTTGGTAATTTTTCAAAATGTTTTTATAATTTTTATGTATTTTACAATGCAAATAGGGAAAAAATAGGAAGTTTTTGATTTTTTCTAAATAATAAATAGCTTCGAAATGCATAATATATGCGTGTGAAAGATCAATGCACCAGGAAGCTACACTATTTTTTAGGATTTTTTGAGCAATATAGATGTATGAAATAAATACTAGAAACAAACAGAAACTACACTACTAGCAAATGTATAATGTAAATATCAGGAAATCCAGGGACCAAAGTACAATTTCCACAAAAATATATAACTGAATATTCAAATTACAGGGCTGATTAGAAATAAACAAAGCTTCAGGGGCCTGCCCACAAAATTTCCAAGCTCACATGTCGAGACACATGAGCCTCGCTGGCAAGGGCCTAAAGGTAATTCTCAAAAGCTCCAAGGGCTCTTCTACAATTTTGCCAAAAATTTATAATTCAAATAAAATGTTTGCGAACTAATTAGCAATACACAATACCCCAAGGGTCCACTGCGAAATCACCACCTCACGTGATGCATCATGTGAGGTGACGTGGCTCGGACCAGAATGCAAATACGAATAGTTCAGGGGACTGGATGTATATTTTACAAAAATTATAAAATGAAAAATGAAAGTTTCAGTCTCAATATTTAAATACAAAAACTGCTTGGGTGTAAATCGCAAAATACCCAAAGTAGAGGCGGGCGCGGACGACTGATCTTCAACCACTTGGACACGTGTCGCAGTGCCGTGGCCCGATGACATTTCGAGGATGGTCAGCTACGATTAGATCCCCTTGGACGATCGGATGGTGCTGGGTGGGGGCGATCTGACGGCTCCTGCGACCTCTGGAAGAACAATGAGGATCAAACGACGGGGAGCCCCACTGGATGCACATGGACGAACAAGTGCGAGGGGGATCTTCTTCGAGTATGCTCCTCCTCCTCTGAAGCTTCCCGAGGCCCAAAACTGGCCTCCGACATTCCTTGGAGGGTCCCCGACCCGACGGCAGTACCAAAATGGCACGATAAGCACTGGAGCGCAACCGCGAGGCCAGAGAAGAAAATGGGCCCAAGCACCACACTTCCTGCAAAATTCGACTTCAGATGGAGTCCCTTGACTCCTGAGACTTGCAAGTAAGCTCAAGAACGATAATAGAGGTCTACCATGGCAAGCGAGAGGGGTGGTGGATGGTGAATAACATTGATCGAAGGTGGCCAGAGCAGAGCTCTGACGAGGAAGTTTTAGCGTAAATCTACACGACTTATGTGATTAACATACAAAGAAAAAGCATAAACAAATGGCTACAACTAGATCTATCTAAATCAAAGGGAATATGAACCTCGAGCAGCTCTCAGCTACGAGACGGACCTCCATGCCGGCGACCAGCGAAGGTAGCGGAGTAGACCTCTCGACGCCTCTCTTGACCAACCAAGGGATCAGCTAGGGAGCTGTCACCATCCTCCAGCCTTCAGGCACGAAAGGAAGACAAGAAAAGGGCAAAAAGGGACTCTAATTTCAAATGAAAGAGAAGGTAATTTATTTACAGTGTTGACGAAGTGGCTTGAAGAACGAGAGATCTAGAGCGAATCGATGATCCAAAGATCGAAAAACAAAGGGCATGTATCATCGATAAATGGGGAGAAAAACTGAGAAGAAAATATCGCAAAATGATGCAAGGAAAAGCCTCGAAAAAATCGTGAAGATGGGGCAAAACAATGCTTTGACAGGGAGCATACCTCGGTCAGAGAGTTGACCGAGGTCAACCAACGGGAGGAGCTGGTTGGTTCACATGGACCAACCAGAAAAATCCCTCGCAAAAAGAGTTAGACATTCAAATCAAAATAATAAAGTATTTTATTAATTTTTGGTTATAAAACGAAAAATATTTACTATTTTATAAGGTATTTTATTATGATATTTATTTATTTTTTCAAGGTTCATAATTACAAGTGCCTTTTTGAGGGATATATATAGGTATTATATCTATATATTTAAGTATTTTACTTTTATTTTGTATTTTTTATTTTATTAATTTAGTTTATTATTTTACATATTTATAACTTATTTTTATATACTTTAATATATTTTTATTTTATTTTTCTGATGTATTATATATAATTAATTAAATAGGAGTATTAATTGTATAGGTATACCTATTAGTATTTTACCTATGTATTTTCTATACAAATTTTATTTAAATATTTTCTTGATATTTTTATTCCAATTTTAATATACACTTATATTATAAATAATATTTAAACAATTAAAAAATATAAAAGAATAAAAATAATGAATAATACATAAAATGAATATTTTAATCAGTATAACTATACAATAGGGGTCTGAAACCTAACTTTCACACCGTAACTCCAAAAAATATGAAACCACCTTCGTTAAATAGCTTACTAATTGTTATATATAATTAAAGGTGATTTTGATAAATTTTGGGCTTTTATTTGAGAGTATATGAAGTTGGGATTTTGAAAAGTTATTCAGACCATCACTTTTTATCTGTATATTATTTTTGTGTGAAATAAATTTTGTATTTTTCTATAGTTAATTATCTACAACTTTTATGTTCTAAGTTTTTTTATTTGAGGTATAAAAAGTGGAACTAAAAATAGATCCTAAAAATGAATAAAAAGGAATTAAACAAAAGGGAATTTTATTGTATTTTGGACCCTTATCCCCCCTACTTTATTCCTTGTCGATCTAGTCATCAATATGCCTAAGTCTCGAGATTTCGGGTCATAAAATATTTTCAATATTTTATTCTTTTTATGTTCTTTTCTTTATTCTATAATTTTGACATTAAAAATAGTATTTTATACACTATTTACACCACAACGCGTGAATGCTAAAATGCCTAAATTAAGGGTATTTACAAGTATTTACTAGGATTTTTAAGGCCAAATGATAGAATAAAGGTGATGAATGGAGATTCATCCCCCCTATACTTGCCTTTGCTAGTCCCTAGAAAACACTTATGCAATAAGTGCAGAAAAAGAAAAACAAAGAAAAGAAAAAGAAATAAATTCGATTTAGTTTAATTATCAAACTTGTCTTCATAAAATCAAAGTTCGGAGCTTAAGTCGGACCTTTGAAATTTTAGTGCGGACGAAACCTTAATGGGAATCGGATTTGAAATCCAACATCCTTCAAGAATCCCAAAACTCTACTCAAGTCTCCTCAATAGCCAGGTCAGAATACTTCAACTCATACACAACCCTTACGACTATGAGTCTGACTAGTACAGTGTAAGTGATTGTGGCTCTCTCCAACTGAAATGACAAAGAGACTGACTTATCCAACATGACAACCCAGTGATTCCCCAATCTAGCAACTCCTTCCTCGAGGAGTGAGGTATTCCCTTCTAAGTTCAAGTTACAACCAGCTTAAGAGGAGGGTGAAGAGAAGAATGGACGGTAGCTAGTGTAGCTACCTATCCTAGGATGCAAGACCAGTGTAGTCAAGTCATCCAGTTGTAGGCTCACCTGATTTGACTTTGAGGCTCAAGCTTGCTTGTTTTATATACAAATATATATACTCCGGCAGACATTTTATTTTCAATCAGGCATGTCCACTTTTTTGGAGTTTTTTTGTTTTTTTTTGAAATACTATATACAACAGCATTTACATAAGGAGTTTTTCCTCTTGAGCCAGTAGAATATCCCTCTTTTGAAGCATTATTGCAACCCACACTCTCCTATCTTTAGACATCAATGACACTGGATTGAGTTGGGGTCCACTTCCTTCCCTAGACGAGGACAAATGTTTCCACTTGCGTGCTTCTCATACCGACCAATCCAATCCCCTCACCACTCCAACTGAGTTGAGCCAAGTGAAAGGTGCATATCTCCAAGTTAGGTCATTATCAAAAGAGTCATGCGTGTGCTCCGAAATACTCTACTTAAGCAGTCAAGAATCCATTGAACTGAGTCTCACAATTCTCAAAGAATTAAGTCAACTAGACCTGAAGTACCTTAATTCCAGCTCCTATAAGGTTCTTGTTATTAGGTAGATTTAAGGTCCAACCAAGCTCCAATCTTCGAATTTACTTAGACTTGTTCAATTATTAAACTCAATCCGAAAAATGCAAATGCCATGTAAATGCTATGCAAAATGCAGAAAATATTTTTGTGATGTAATTTTAAAAGATTTTGATCTTTTTATGGATTTTTGAAAAGGATGATGCATATGCATTTTTTTGTATTTTCAAAAAGATTTTGCAAATGTTTTGGCATTTTTTAATTTTGCAAATATTTTTGTGATTTTTGAGAGCAGAAGATTTTGGGTAAAAAATAGGTCAAAATATTTACACAGAGATGCATCTTATATTTACAAGAATTAGAGTTTAAGAATTTACATGGGGTAAGTGGTCAATTATATATATGTATTAATAAAGAATTTTGGTGTGATGTATATATTCCTCAAACTTATTTAAAAAAGGTTTTTCAAATAATTTTGGAAACTATAATCCAAAATATTTTTTGAAAAGAATTTTTACAAACATGTACACACATTTGAAAATCATTTTGCAAAGGTTTTCCAAATAGTGTGTATATGTATAGTTTTCAAAATATTTTTGCAACTATTTTCCAAATATTTGAAAATTATTTTTCAAATATTTTAGTTCACATAAATAAATAAAATTTTCAAAACAAAATAATTTTACAAAGGTTGAAAATATTTAACAAAACATTTTCCAAATATTTTTCAAAAGATTTTCAAAGAGATTTTCAAACTATTTTTTAAATATTTTGCAAAAAATATTTGTTCCTTATTTATTAATCAGTAAATACAAAAAGAATTTGAGGAATAATCAGCTTTTTATTAAGCATTTTTAATGAATTTTAATTGGTATTTTTAGCCATAGTTATTAATAAAAATACGAAAGTACAAGTTATGGCTAAAGTATATACGGAGTATATACGACCCCCCTATACTGAGCTTGAGCTATGTCCTCATAGATCAGAGAGAAAAGAGAAGACAACTCGTACTGAGTATTGGAAAATCTAAAGAATAAATGAATGAAGAAATGAATGAACGAGAAGTTGACCATCCCCCTATACTTAGGATCAAATAATCATAAGTATAGCAGACTGTACACAAAGCAGGGAGGGTCAAGGGTGGGAATGAACAAATCGTACTCAAACCGTCTCCCCTTATACTTAGGGTAAGATATCCTTAAGTATAGACAAGAAGAGAATGCAATGGAGAGGATCGAAAAAATGAAAGAACTCGGGGTGCACACCCCCTATACTTAGGACAAAGTACGTCCTAAGTATAGATAACTGACAAAAAAGGGGTGGCACCTTTTCAGTCGAAAAAGAAAATAGAAAAGGAAAAGAAGAAAAGCAGAAAAGAAGAAAAGAGATATGAAGACGGAAGAAGATAGAAGAGGATGTACACATCGCCCCCCTATACTTAGGGTGAAAGAAGCCCTAGTGTATGCAACAACAAGAGTAATGAAACAGACCGACGAATAAACACTCAGCTCATCCACCTTACATATACTTAGGACAAAGTACGTTCTAAGCAAGGCATGTACGAGAATGGGGTGGATGAGAAAAACGGATGATGGACAGAGGAAGATGAAAGTGAATAAATAATAGAGTGGATATACAGAGGGTCAAGAAGGTCGAAAGTGAACCTTCTTGCAGGATCGCTGAGGGATAGATCTGATATGGTGCAGGTCAACTACGGGGTCCTTAGATGACACAAACCGATCAAGGTCGACACGATGAAGGTCCTCAGTGGTCCTAGAGTGGGAAGGCACATACGGGTCAGTGGAAGTAGTATAGATAGGTCTGGCCTTGGGTGTCTCTCTGATATCAAAGTGAAAAGGGATGAACTCATCATCATCATCGGAAAAAGTGGAGTCAAAGTCATTCTGCGATGTCTCTCCTAAGTCAAAACCAAAAGGGCCAAACTCATCGGTGGAAGTAGTCGAATCATGTTCATCCTCTACAGTCTCAACTGGATCATCATCTACATCAAAAGGCCTGAATTCCTGGATAAACACAACAAGATCAAATTCGGCCTTTCCAGTCTCATCTAAATCTAAGTGAACAGGAACAGACTCATCAGTGGAAGTAGTCGAATCATGTCCGTCTTGTTTAGTCTCTAAATCTGCCCTCCACTCAATAGTGTCAATCATTTAAATCCCGTGGATGTCATCAACTCATCGCCAAACACCAAAAGAAGGAACTCCGAGGTCCATGCTTTCCGAGTCTTCCTCCATAGGGATGAATCCTCGGGTCTCAGTGGAATCCATCATACAACAAAAGTCTCTGATACTCTCATTAAGGTCATGGTCCTCAGGGTCATCTAAGATCGGTGAAATTACATCAAGTGCAGGTCTCTGATCTAAGTGGGTGCAGTGATGATCACTTCGCTCTCGTCAACAAGACAGAAGCAAATCTCTCTTGATCCATAGTCAATAACAACCCTCGCAGAGGTGAGGAATGGTCGTCCTAGGATGATTGCAGAGTGCTCCCTAGTGGAGGTCTTCATGGGTAATACGACAAAGTCAACGGTGTAGCTCATGCCCTGAATCGAAATGACAATGTTTTCAAGGATACCCTTCAGCCTCTTTATAGACCCATCAACGATCTGTACTATCATCCTGGTTTTCTTGAGAGGCCCTAAGTAAAGATACTGCACCAGCAAGAAGGGTATGATGCTAATTGAAGCATCACCGTCGAGGAGAGTGTGATCACATGTGCTGTCAGAGATGGTGCAACTGATGAAAGGTGTAGTAGTGTTCCTTTTCCTAGGAATGGGACGGTGTGTGATGGCATGGGCAGTGGCCATGGTCAAGATATGACACTCAGATCTGCTCCTCTGCTTTCTCTTCTTGGGAAGAGGAGCAGATAAATGGTTCATGGCCTGCTGAAGTTGGGCTTGAATGATCTCAGAATGGTGACCACTACTTCGGATTCAGTCAATAAATTTTCTTAATTTTTGGACCTCCTCCATACAAGGGAGGAGATCGGAATCATCATATACATGAGGAAAACCAAGAGTATTCTGTACAACGGCATCCTCAGAGTCAGAAATGAGACTAGATGTGAATGAGTGTGTGGGTAAAGGATCTGGCATGTGGGCCATCTCCTCACAGTCTGAATCGACCAGGTGTCTCCCAATCTTTTTATGTTTTTAAAGTTTTCTTATTTTTTTTGTATTTTAGGCGATTGCAAGCTCTCATGATAATCCTCAAGTGAATCCGAATCCTTAAAGAATGGAGCTACATTCTGGATCTTTTTTATGCTAACTATATCATTCATCCTCGAGTTCAATATGCTCCATCATCTGATTCAAGGTCTCAAGTGTGGATATCATGAAAGGCGATTCCAAAACCTCAGGATCGGGTGAATGAGATGAGGGTAGTGATTGTAGACAAAATTTACATTCCGGATCAAGGTATTCTATCAAAAGTGGATTGTCAAAATGTGTGGGAGATGGTGGTGGAAATGATTGGTGAAGGTCAAAGTCCGGATCCTGAAATAGTGGGTTGGTCGTATATGTACAAAAATCAGGAGCTAAGTCCTCCTGGAAAAAGGGAGGTGGACCGGCTGGAGTGAATAAGGCATCTGCAAAGTCTGGACAGAAAATGCTCCAGTCGGACATCTCAAAACAAAAGGAAAATGATCAAGAGAACACGAAGGTCAAGTCAAGAGGAAGTGAGAAAAAGGCGCAAATGCGCAAGAGCGATCTAGAATACACACAATCAAACACAAACAAACTCACACAAAATAAACCCCTCAATTCACCTACTCAACTCGGTGAAGATCGCAAAAGTGCGGTCTTTTTATTTTGTCTTTTTTTAGAGTCAGGTGAGAAGTCAAAAATTGCGCAAACACTTAGGAGGCTTGATAGGATTTGGGCATTAATCCTTAGTGTGTGCACGAGCAATGAGGAGGTTACTCGCCCCAAGACAAGATTTTATCTTTTTGGTCTATTTTAGGGTCAAGTAATATTAACCGTCCCAATTTTATTGATTATCACTTTTTTGGATTTTTAATGAGAATGCACGCGCCTATCGAGGAGTCAATTCCTTTAAGCAACTAAGTGATTAAAATCATGGGGAAAAACAATGATGAATGCTAAAACATAAATGCTCACCTTGCCTCTAACACTCTACATGAAAAGATGCTCAACAGAATTGAAACCTACCTATATGCAATGCAAGCCAATGAAATCGCCCTAGGATGAGAAACTGCTATTAGCGTGAAGAACCAGATGCTAAATATCTAGAAGAGAGATCTAAATATCCGGTCTCTGAAGTGCATTGGTGTCCACCACAATGGATCCTGCAAGAAATATATAACACTTCTCTCGGCGCTCGATCTCAAATCCAAATAAGAATCAATTAGATTTGTCTAGATCCAAACGTAGACTATAGGCACAGGCAGATATAATTAGGTGTTTGGACCTAATACTAAAACCAAAATCGAGAAAAAAGTAAAAAAGATGATGAAAATCACGGCAAAACCGACGAGGCCCCCAAGGAAACAATTCTCCGGGCACTGGACCTCGTAAAGTGTGAAGAGTAGTGTCCTGAGAGTCATGTTTAAGTTATTACAATAAATGTCTCTCTCTCACTTCAAATTACAAAATAACTACAATAAATAAAAATACAGCTCAGTCTACAAAAAGCTCTCTACGTCTCCTTCAGTGCTAGTTTCAGAGTCTCATGCCGACTTCACATGGGTGCACAGGTGCCTGGAGTAGAGCGCCTCCCTCGATCCGTGGTACCTCGCACGAAGTCAACAAGAGAGGAGGGTATACAACTCAACAAGATATATCAAATAAATAAGAAAATAATAAAAGCGCAAAAATAGGTAAATAATCACAATCAATCAAGCAATGTCAATCTAAGGGGCGTTGCTTCCCAGCAATGGCACCATTTGTTGAAGAAGATTTTTCATGGGTCTAAAACAAATCTCACACAAGACGGAGACACAGTCGTTGTGGCGACCCGCAAGAAACCCGACTTCGGAAAACAATTAGCCCACAACAGATGATCAAGCAATGAAAAGTAGATGTAGAGTTAAAATTTATTATAACTCTATAACAAGGATGCGTATAGGTCCAAGTATGTAGAGGTCGAACACAGGGAGCAAACGACTAGATAGGGGCAAATAAATGCGTAAATGACTGATTGTGAACTATTTATCTATGTTTTTAATGAGGGTTTTTGGTTTTTAATTTTTTATTTTATTTTTAATTTTAATTTTTTATATTTGATTTTTAATTTTCTGATTTTATATTTTCTTCTTATATTTTTAATCCTTTTTCTTTTAATATATAAATAATAAGCTATATAAGATATATATACAATTTAAGCTAATGTTACTATACAAATTAACAAAAATAATCAAAATAAAGGAAATAAAATATTTTTGGGATTTTGATAATTTTTTACTATTTTGGTGATTTTTTAAGAAATTTTGCTAATTTTTATATATTTTTAGGGTCAAAAATACCCTAAAATAGGTAATAATTTAATAGCTGAAAATGGTGGTTAAAAATACAAAATAGAGTAAAAAATTCTCTAAATTAATTTTAAAATAATAATAATAAAATAAAGAAAATTTAAAACCATAAAAATAAATTTTTGGATTTTTTTATGAATTTTATAATTTTTATAAAGGTTTTTAGAGTTTTCTATTTTCTTGAGTTTTCTTTTATATTTTTTAGTGAAATTTTGGTATGAAGGTCAAAAATACAAAAAAACACAAAAAATATGTTTTTGGTAATTGTTTAAAATGTTTTTATAATTTTTATGTATTTTATAGTGTGAACAGGGACAAAATAGGAAGTTTTTGATTTTTTTATAAATTATAAATAGCTTCAAAATGCAAAATAAAAATATGCGCATGAAAGAGCAATGCACCAGTAAGCTACACCTATTTTTTGGGATTTTTGTGAGCAATATAGATGTATGAAATAAATACTAGGAATAAAGAGAAACTACACTACTAGCAAGGGTATAAATGTAAATATAAGGAAATCCAGGGGCCAAAGTGCAATTTCCACAAAAATATATAACTGAATATTCAAATTACAAGGCTGACTAGTAATAAATAAAGCTTCAGGGCCTGCCCACAAAATAGCCAAGCTCACGCTTCGAGACACGTGAGCCTCATTGGTAAGGGCCTAAATGTAATTCTCAAAAGCTCCAAAGGATTTGCTGCAATTTTGCCAACAAAATATATATGAAATAAAATGTTTGCGAACTAATTAGCAATACACAGTACACCAAAGGTCCTGCTGCAAAATCACCACCTCACGTGATGCATCACGTGAGGTGACGTGGCGCGGACCAAAACACAAATACGAATAGTTCAAGAGGCTGGATGTAAATTTTACAAAAACTATAAAACGACAAATGAAAGTTTCAGTCTCAATATTTAAATACAAAAATTGCTCGGGTGTAAATCACAAAATACCCAAAGCAAAGGCAGGCGCGGACGACTGATCTTCAACCACTTGGACATGTGTCGCGCTGTCGTGGCCCGATGACGCTTCGAGGATGGTTGGCCACAATTAGATCCCCTTGGACGATCGAACGATGCTGTATGGGGGCGATCTAACGGCTCCTGTGACCTCTAGAAGAACAAGGAGGATCGAACGACGGGGACCCCCATTGGATGAACAGGGACGAATAGGTGCGAGGGGGATCTTCTCCGAGCACGCTCCTCCTCCTCGAAGCTTCTCGAGGCCCAAAACTGGCCTCCAATGTTCCTATGAGGGTCCCCAACCCGAAGGTGGTGCCAAAATGGCACGACGAGCACTGGAGCGCAACCGCGAGGTCGAAGAAGAAAATGGGCCCAAGTACCATGCTTCTTGCAAAATTCGACTTCAGATGGAGTCCCTTGACTCCTGAGACCTGCAAGTAATCTCAAGAATGATAATAGAGGGCTCCCAAGGCAAGCGAGAGGGGGTGGTGTATGGTGAATAACATAGATCGAAGGTGGCCGGAGCGGAGCTCCGATGAGGAAGTTTTAGCCTAAATCTACGTGACCTATGTGATTGAGAGACAAGAAAAGCATAAAATAAACGCTTACAACTAGATCTATCTAAAGCAAAGGGAATATGGACCTCGAGCGGCTCTCAGCCACGAGATGGACCTCCATGCTGGCGACCAGTGAAGGTAGCGGAGTAGACCTCTCGACGCCTCTCTCGACCAATCAAGGGCTCAGCTAGGGAGCTGTCACCATCTTCCAGCCTTCAGGCATGAAAGGAAGACGAGAAAAGGGCCAAAAGGGACTCAAATTCCAAATGGAAGATAAGATGGTTTATGTACAAAGTTGACAGAGCGACTCAAAGAACGAGAGATCTGAAGTTAATCGATGATCCAAAGATCGAAAAAAACGTAAGGGCGTGAATCATCGATAAATGAGGCGAAAAAGTCGAGAAGAAAGTTGCGAAATGATGCAAGGAAAAGCCTCCAAAAAAATCACGAAGATTAGGCAAAATGATGCTTTGACAAGGAGTAGACTTCGATCAGAGAGTTAACCATGGTCAAGCAACAGGAGGATCTGGTTGGTCCACGCGGACGAACCAGAAAAATCCCAGGCAAAAATAATTAGAATTTTTTTAAAATAATAAACTTTTTTATTAATTTTGGGTTATAAAATGAAAAAAATTTATTATTTTTATAACGTATTTTATTATGATTTTTATTTATTTTTTTGAAGTTCATAATTACAAGTTCCTTTTTGAGGGCTATATATAGGTATATTTATCTATGTATTTAAGTAATTTATTTTTATTTTTTATTTTTGATTTTATTAATTTAGTTTATTATTTTTTATATTTAAAACTTTTTAGGTACTTGAATATATTTTTATTTTATCTTTTTGATGTATTATATACAATTAAGTAAGTAGGAGTATTAATTGTATATGTATATTATTGGTATTTTACCTATGTATTTTCTATACACATTTTATTTTAATATTTTCTTGATGTTTTTATTCCAGTTTTAATATACACATATATTATAAATAATATTTACAACATTATAAATATATAAAAGAATAAAAATAATGAATATTAAATAAAATGAATATTTTAATCAATACAACTATATAATAGGGTTCAAAACCTAACTTTCACACCGTAACTCCAAAAAATATGAAACAACCTTCATTAAATAGGTTATTAAATTTTAGATACAATTAAAAGTGATTTTGATATATTTTGGGTTTTTATTTGAGAGATATGGGTATGGGAAATTGAGATTTTGGAAACTTATTCAGACCATAACTTTTTATATGTATATTATTTTTGTATGAAGCAAATTTTGTATTTTTCTATAGTTAATTATCTACAACTTTTTTGTTCAAAATTTCTTTATTTGAGGTATAAAAAGTGGAATTAAAAATAGGTCCTAAAAATGAATAAAAAGGAATTAAATAAAAGAGAATTTTATTGTATTTTGGACCCTTATCTCCTCCTACTTTATTCCTTGTAGACCTAGTCAAAAAGATGCCTAGGTCTCAAGGTTTCGGGTCATAAAATATTTCCAATATTTTATTCTTTTTCTTTTCTTTTCTTTATTATATAATTTTGACATTAAAAATAGTATTTTATACACTATTTACACCACAATGCGTGAATACTAAAATACCTAAATTAAGGGTATTTACAAGCATTTACTAGGGATTTTAAGGCTAAAATGATAGAATAAAGGTGATGAAATGGAGATTTATCACTTAGCAAGGGGCTAATTGTGGCAAAAAGCTTCTTCAAAAAAGGGAAAAAGAGAAAGAAATCTTTATTATCTTTTTTGAGTTGGTATGATGGTAGAGAGCACCCTAAGTGCTATCTTTACCTACTCTTGGGAATCCGAAAAGGACCTAACTATCCAAGAAGACACTCGAAACTCACTATAGTAGGAATGATCATAGTGAGATCTTTGACCTTCTGGCTCAAGCAATATAATATAGTAGACAGTCCCAGAAAAGCTCATTACACAAAAATTAACCTTTTCCTACTATATATCTTACATATCTCATGATTTGCTTATTTTAGTCATCTGAGGGGATTTTTCTACACTATATTTCCAAATCCTATTGGTTTCCTAGTTCTGCAAGTCCTCTCCCAGCTTTTGAGACCATACATTCATGTACGTAGACTTCTGTGTCGACTACTAGTTATACAAGAGGTTGGGGGCCTCGATTCCCATACTAAGCTACAAGCAAGGGAAGTCAACGTTAGGTCCCAAGAAGATAATACAATCTGAGCAAAATAGAGATGAGACCTTATTAGGTGTAGGAGATGACTTGATCATTTATTCGATTGTTGGAGGCTTTGTAGTGAGGAAGTGACAAATGGAGGTTGGTCATCATCTTCAAGTAGCTTCAAGCAAGAAGTTATATATCTAAATGTCGAGGGCAAGCAGGGAAAATCTTCAACTTTGATCTATTAATTATTTTTCCATCCTTAGAAGGCTTCCTTCTTTTACTAACATATTTATACACATTCATAAAATAAAACATATAATAAAAATGCCTTTTTACTAACATATTTATATAATATAGGAGGCTCATTGTGTCATTATGGGCGATAGTCTCATCCCTTCATCATATCCCACAGAGTAGCTAACCAATTCTTTTTAAGAATCAAAGCCTGCATTTTCAAATCATCAGAATTGGCTTTTGGAGAAAGGCACATGATTTTTGAATCAAAACTATAACTATAAAAAACTTGATCAATCCCTTTGCTTCTCATACCCAAAAAGAATAAATAAATAATTTAATATTATCAAAATATATTAGTATTAATGCTTTACGCTGGGAAGTCAAAAGCGGATTCATACATTTGATATAAATCTTAGAGCGGATTGTGAGGCTTAGTATGTGGTTCGTAATGGAGTGAGGTGGTGGGCTAGCTCCGGCTCCGGTTGTTAAATGCCTCATTCTCCCCTCTCCGCCAAGAGAAAGCTTTCATTGATGAAAACACATGACAACCCTAATCTTCTACTCATGTTCAAAGTCGAAAGAGCTTCCTAATTCACATTTCGATCACCTGATAAAAGAAGAAGCAAGCAAAGAAAAATATATATTTCTTTTACCCAAGAAACATTCCCTCTCCAGGTCTACGAATGTGCCCTGGCATCTTTCTTTATACTCTCTCCTTTCTATATAACTAGTACTCCAGTATATTGACTTTCCTAAGCCTAAGATAATAAAGGAGAGCGAAATAGTAGAGCAGGCTTGTCTAAGAGTAAGCATGCATATTCTATCTACTGGGACGTGAGATTAAGGTGTCAATGGCGAGAGAAATGTCCTTGAACTAGAGAAAGAAATTCAAGATGAACAAGGGGGGGGGGGAGGTGTTGGACCTTCTCATCGAGAGAGAAAATCTTGCTCGACGATTTCGACTTGGACAAGTGCCTTGTCCTCGGACACCAAAAAGGTTACAATCCCTTCCTTTTTTTTTCTAAAAGTAAGGTTTCATATAGGCATAAATGATCATCAAACAATCACATCATAATCCCATTTCTAAGGAAGAATGGTCCTTAATTCAATTACGTAATGCAATAGTTTTCTCTTTTAGTTTGGAGCAATTAATGATTTCCCAAAATGTTTATCTCTTCTCAAAAACACACCACGAATTCTTTATTAGAGGTCAGGTCCCCTCTCACTCATTTTCCCACAAAGATTCGGTGTCTTCTTAGATATATAATAGTTGAGAAATCAACACTTGAATATATTAAGTATGGATGGTGGAAGATGAAAGGGCAAGGTGATGAATGGCATTATGCTAGGTTCGTGTGATAGTCATATATGTGATTAAAAGCTAGTTGCCCTCAGAGTCAACTAATTCCTCCCGAAACATAGCTTTGGCATTCTTAGTTAAATAATCATTAATCATTATTAGCTTCATCCAAAGGAGTTTTGTTGGCATTACGTGTTCAAGTACCAACACAGGAAGCAGTTCGGTAAAGCTATTCACATAATGATTACATCCATGCTAACTGTTGGGGCTCTTCTCATCTCCCATCTTTGATAGGTGCCAAAAGTATTTCCTATCCATAATTGATTATTATTATTATTATTATAGGATGGTTTAGGTGTTCACGAGGAAGCATAAGAATGAAGCCTTTTAGACCTTCAAACATGAAAGATCTTAGTGGAGAACCATGCATCTAAGAAGATCAAGCGTTTGTTATACTGATAAAGGGTTAGAGTTCTGTTCATCGGAGTTCAATTAGTTTTGGAGGAGGTTGTTACGAGGCACCACAACATCAGAGACATGTTATAATAGAATAGAGTTGTAGAATGAATGAACATAGAACTTCTAGAGAGAGAAAGGTGCATGCTCTCAAATGTCGGACTTGGAAGAGCATTCTGAATTGAAACCATGAAATACAACATGCTGCTTGATTAATCGGAGTCCTTCATCTTCAATTGACTGTACGACATCCATATAGGTATGGTCTGGTAATCACTATGATTATTCTATTTTACTAGTCTTTGGTTGTACTACATACTACCATGTTAATGAAGGGAAGTTAGAACCAAGGGAAAAGAAAGGGGTGTTTACAAGATATGATGCATGGGCAAATGGATATAGAATATAGTCACCTTACGAAAATAGAATTATTAGTATCAAAAATGTTAAATTTGACAAAGATTCCTTACTTCACTCGAGGAGTGAGTCTGTTAATGCAGGGACATTTGACGATATGCATAAACATGTGGAGTGAGAACTACACTAAGTAGTAATCAAGCAGTTGATTACGCCACTTTGATCAGGGTAATGTTGAATAACATAAAGCCAAGTAACCGAAGGAGAGGAAAAACAATGTTGCTATTGATTGGTCATGCAGAAAAGTTACATTCGACTTAAAGATATGGCCTTGAAGATATGGTTGTATTTGCATACATGTCGTTGAGGAGGCATAGTCTCCAGAGCCGTACACCTACGAGGAGTCTATAGCAGGTCTACAATTCGGGCATGGGATTGTCGCAATAGGTGAGGAGATGGAGTCATTTCATAAGAATCAAACATGAGAGCTTATCAAGTTTCCAAAAGAGAGGAAAGTCGTTGGGTGCAAATGGGACTTCAAGAAAAATATAAGAATCTCAGACAGTTAAGACATCAGGAAAGGTATTATAAACTGTCAAAAGCTACAGATAAGTACGAATGATGGTTCGAAAAGCCACAATCAAAATCGAACGGTGTTGATTAATTTTTAACTTCATAGTTTTATTCATCAAATGCAAGTGATATTTGATTTTTCTTACGTAATTTTTTTCTACATTGCCAAGTTGCGTATGGAACTTATTTGTAAGGATGTGGTGGTATAGTACCCATAAGCGTGGAAGAATCATGGATATATGCCGGTCCAGTCCTCAGGCGAGAGAAGTTCTGGTGACTGCTTTATATTTCTCTTATATCACTACTTATGTCTACACTCTATTATATTTATGATCGTTTTTACAACTTACATTTCTGGATCGAAGTCACGATCTTTTTTCAAATAAGTGGGATGAAAATTTTGAGGAGACTCATCCTCGTTTTGATTATATTTTGCGGAAATAGTTGCATATTTTATCGGAAGATGATGTAGAAGCTTGCCTCACTACGTTACTTTTTCCACATTCTTTAATTCATGTGAGTACGCTCTCTTTTTCATGTAGCTAGTGAGGTTCCCTACGAGACCAAGGAAAAGTAGAAACTATGAGAAATATCAGGAATTTGTCTTCCAGTCGATTTATTTATACTAGTGTTGATGAAGCAAGAAGGTCAGTTTCCCACCGATGATGAGAGTGGATCGACGCGTGACTATCAGTGGCAGTTCTTAGTTGCATTCGAAGGATGGTTCATATATAAAGAATCGTGTGAACTTTTTCCAGGGTTATCTCTTCTCTTCCCACAAGAAAAGACTACATATAATTATTATATGATGGTGGAATATATACTAACATAATGAATACGGCATTCTTATCTTCAATATTAACATCCACGTTTCTTAAATCCATAAGCAATGTATTAAGCAATCAAGATGTTCTTTAAGAGATATACGTTCATGCATATGGAAAGAAAACAAAAATTACTATAACAATAATTTGTTGGTTAGATAATTCATCATGCACAGACTTTCGAGTACCAACCACATACTGGATGTATTCTTCTCATTGTGAACTCCACGATAATCTCATTCGTCATACATAGAATGATCATCAAGTATGCTTTCTCATCCTACACCATCAATTCAGAGGGCTAGAGTGCCTTCGCCTTTTCCTGGTCCAATGATGCCCACATGCCCTACTGCTTACGAAAGATGCGCATCTTGATCAACCATAAATTGAATATGTTCCTCCCTGTGAAATCGATTTTCAGATTATGTGATGTCATCTGCTTGATGATCCTGATGAAACCTAATACCTTGATAGTAGTTTATTCCGTGGCAATGCGATGTCCTTGATCGACGGCAATTAGTTACACTATTTGTGAAGAAGAAGAAAATACATATGATAACCTCGTCTTATAAGGCATGGTATTACGGGGTGGATGGGTGCATATGCTAGTTTTCAACTAGGTTCAACAAAACGTATGGTTAGCATTCAAGACATCAAAACCCCCCTATCTCTTTCTCTCTACGACTTCTCCACCTCCCTTACCAAGTTGTCTTCATCCTCGACTCAAGGTTTCACACTCCCTTTAAGGCCCCATGCTCGGCCTCTGACGATGCCCCCGGGCTCTAGAACGTCTCTTCCTTCTCGACAACCCTCTCCGAGATGGCCCATATTCCCTCTAGATCCCCTTTCGATTGCTTCGTCTGCTCACTTAAGAAGTTCATCGAGTTTAAAAGAGTGCCCATCATGCTCATTGTTGAGATGACGATTGCACGCGAGAGTTATATGTAGTGGAGAAGAATACCTCATCCTTGATGGGTGAAATACGGTATATGATTAAAAAAAGAGTTTGTCTTCATTTATGAGGAGGGATATTTTTGTGCTTACGTTTTAAAAGATAAAGATAAGACATTTCCGTTAGATAAAGATCACATTGTAATAGAATTGAAAGATAGTGTACAACATTGTTAATTTTAAAGTTTGACTATGGCATTGAAATTGAGTATATATTTTAAAGACTTTTGTGTAATTTACTCATTTTTAATTTGGAAATTTTGCATGATTATGTCTAAAAGAAGGCTGGACTCGAACAATCAATACATTTACATGGGGATGAATTCTAAATTAATTGATATATAACTCTCTTCTATAACACTTCACAAATTAGGCCCATGCTTAATCACTAAGTTAATTGTCATATATCTTCCTTGTACAGCGCAGTCCCATGCTTAATACTTGTTCTAGGTTGATTGTCATATGGCTTCGCTTCAACTACACTATACGACAAAGTCTCATTCTCAATATGATGCTTCTATTACTCTATGCAACATAGACTCGTGGATGCTTCCTATGCTTAATTGTGAGTTATAGCTTCCTTATATTACACTGTACGACTTAATCCCATTATAGATTACAACCGGCGGTCGAACTAACCAGGGGTAATACACAGCTAATTTAAGGAGTAGTTGGCTTCGATTGAACACTCAAGCTCAAAGGTCAGAAGAAACTTCCAATGGAGTTACAAAAAAATGTTTTTTCCGTGAGAAAGGTTCTTTCGAACGGAACTTGCTTCTTCTGGTCAAAAGCATATAAGGATTACGTATAAGCTGCAATGATTAAATCATTGACAAATGACATTGCCCTGATTCTGTTGGTGAAGGGGCCATCATTTCTTTTCATCCAAACATAATTGTTTGCTTAAAAAGACAGGATACTTTTTTACAAAGATCATTGATTTTGTTTATACGAATTCAATCTATTGGCCAGATTCGGTATATTAATACTGCTCTTGTTTTTTTTTTCAAATTTTGAACTAATAATCCCTTGTAATTTTAAATCCAAACTAACGAAAATTAATTTAAATTTAGAAAACTAGCAATGCATGGTATTATTATATGAACCGCTGATAATGATATAACAATGAACATCACATTTATTACCAATTTCTTGTATTAAAAAATCATTTTCCAACAAAAAAATATTTGTCATCATATATGCATGTAACTATGGGCAATATAGTGTCTAGATTCATGATATCGGATGCGACACCCAAACTCTATGCCCCATCGGCCATACCAATATGCATGGATGCCCTTTCATGTAGGGAGGCGATCCAACTTGTCGCACTACCCACAAACCCTCCGATCTCAAAAGAGCCATGCCACCTTGGGTAGACAACTCTTCAAGTCGCATGATGGCATGCTTTAATTGTCTCCCCATATCAGACACATCAAGAGCCATTGCCCCCATTCCGGTTATCTATTTTGCTTGTAAACGAGAAGGCCACAGCCTACAAGTGCACCCTCGTACCCATTACCCCCATGAAATGTCAACTCCCATCCAAAAAAATGGCCCCTCAACTATATGTCCTGAGACCTAGAATCTGGATCGGAGAAGCTCAACACTGAGATCGCGTAACAACTCTAACTCTAATCACATCATTTACCCTATTAGGCAAGCTGAGGTTTGCCTGGAATCTCTCCTAGCGAAGAAGCAGCTTCGACAAAGTACCATCATCGAGTTTCCAATGATATCCCATTGCCCTATTAGGCCAAAAAGATCCTTGCTTGGAAAGTGGGACTGAGCACGTTTAGATTCCACTCAGATCTCCTCAAGGCATTTTCTTGTTGAAGTAGGCAAACATACAAATCTATGCACCAAGCATCCATTGCCCCATGGACAGCATCATCATTTAGTTCTATAGATATTCCCCTACCTTAGGAGTTGAGTGCATCGAGGAGACAAACCCATATACGATGACGGTCCTAGGACTCCCGCAACACTATCGATACGTGTATGTAGTCAACAGTATTGTCAAAAACTTTGGCAAGCTCCTCGTATTTGATTCCACATCTCTTGCTGAAGATAGTGAGGATGTCACTGCACAAAAAACTCTTGGTGAACATACAAAGGTGCAACTTATACCTAAGGTGATGGGAGTCGATTTAATAAAAATGACTCATGCATCATTGGAGCATGGAGATCGTATGACAACCGATATAGGCCAACTAGTCATACTAATTGATGGGGTAGCAAAATATTTTCAAAAAAAATCAATGGAAACATAAGGCTTGAGAACCTTCCCCAATCTATTCCATCAAGATCACAAACAAGTATTAGGGTTACCTCTTGTAGCGTGATTGCGATCCTCACATGTTTAAATGGAGAGGCCTCCTGTCTCAAGTCCGATCCGACGTAGACAACACTTGCAAGTACGTGGATGAGATGCGTACTCCCCGTAATCCTAGGTGACGATCCGAGCTGAGAATCTCATGTTTTCATCATACAAAATATGTTGTATTCCTCATGAGCATGGGGCATCGGAGAGGATGGAGATCCAAGAGCAGTCGATCTGGTAGTACAATGGCAGCGCGAGGACGACGATGCTCTCCACAAATTCTAGAGTGGACAGTCACTTGGGGTTTAGATGGAGAGCCTATGGATGTGTGTGAGAGAGAAAGAAAGAGAGATTTTGCCACTTCAACTTGTATGTTGAATTGTGTTGAAGAAGTGCATAGAGTTGGCCCTTCTCTTTCACAAAATTGGATGGCTAAGATGCAGTCCTAATTGAAATTAATGGCCTATATTTTGTTGTAACAATTTGCAACAATAATTAATTAATTTAAAAGGAATAAATATATTGAAGACATTCTCAATTAAATTTAATTCTAATTAAAATAAATTTAACGTGGAATAAAAAAAAGGAGGAGAGTCTCCTTCCCAATTAGGGTGGACAACCACCATGGAGATTCTCTCCATGTGGATGTCCATTCCCATTAGGAATAGAGCTCTTCATCTTTACTAATAGATGAGATTCTCTAGTCTCATCATATTTTCCACATGTTATAACAATTTTTGTTCCATGAATTTCCATTAAAATAATTTCAAATTAAGTTGTGATAATTTCAATCATGCCTTTGATAATTATGAATCATATTCATCCATCTTGTATTAAATGTGAATCATATTCACATTTAATTGTACAATGTGAATCCAATTCACATTAACTTGTAGATGGTTGATTATACAATTAAATCTCTTTCATGATATTATGAATAATATTCATAATATATATGATTATTGTAGATATTGCTTTCCTAATTAATCATATCCATGATAATTAAATGCAATTTAATGATATTAATTGTCTGTCTCTATATGTCCAAATACATGAATCATGTCCACATTATGAATGATAATTGAATCATATTTAACCATCAACTTTCCAATGCTCAAATATTGTCCACAGTAGAATTATTCTTAAACTCTTTCAAGAATAATACGCTTTCTTCGTAGATACTTGGAGATAAGGACATGATGATCGTATATTCCATGTATAGTGACTTGGATAGTGAGATTTAATCTCATATCCAGATCTAGAAGACCTATCAGAGGTGTCTAATTAAATCAGAAAGAATATCCCATCTTCTCATTAGATCTGAGTCATATTCAGACCAATGTCCAACATTTGAAGTAAGATTGGATAACATGTCTACTGAGTGGAGGAACTAAAATTGAAACCTTTTTCATCACTCCCTCAGAATGGCAGTGTCATAGTTATGCAATCGTTTAAGATCACATTACCCTCGAGTATTCATAATACACATATATACTGCATACTAGAAGACCTAGAATAAACTCGAAGTTCTGATATTATTTGAGTTATCTCCTTCAAGGTTCGTTAAGTTGTTCATTCGATCATTTAGAGTTGGTATGGATCATATGCTTTTCAAAAGCACATATCATACCTTAAAATCCTATCTTGTTTCCAAAATAAGATGACCAACATTGGAATTTGGTTTATCCTAATATCTCATGAGTGTGCTCATGTCTTCCAGTTCAAGTCATAAACATGTATGATTGATGGATCCGAAAACACCCTATCTAATTTACCGTTTTTATGTTGTAGTCGGACATTTACAGATCGGTCGAAATAGACACAAATTAAGTATTCATTAATGTGAGGTGGTTTTTATATTTATTTAACCTGCAGGCAAAAGGAACAATTTAAGTTAATTTCTATCAAATTTATTGTGTGGTTTTTAATGCGGATTTTTTTGTATTTTGTTAAGCAATTAATGGATGCACATGTAGATGTAGCCAATTTTAAGGACTAAAATGCAAATTCAGATTAACAGAGTCCAAAAATTGCAAAATTTGGTCAGAATGTAAAATATGATGAATTGAATGTAATGTAACTTTTTTTGGAATTTTCTGATGCAATATGAATAAATAATAAATTAAATGATGTGCATAATGTGATTCTCAATAATTAATTATAATAAAAACTAAACCATTTATTTTCAGAGAATAAAATTATCCAAGATATATCACCTGTGACCTATCTTAGAAAAATCCTAAACCCTAAAAATGTCTGCTTATTAAAATCTAATTACTTAAAGTTACACAATAATTTCTATAGAATAAAATATGCATGTAAATGCAACTATTTTTGGATACAAAGTAATATAACTAAATATAACAAATCTGGATTTTTGATAATTTTTAGAGCTATGGTTAATTTTATATGATTTTAAGAACATTGAATGGGTAAAATATGTAATTTTTCACCAAAACATTAATAGTTAATTAACCACAGATCAAAAATTATAATTAAAGTACCGTAAAGTAAAAAATTATTATAGAATAATGTGCCAATTTTTTGAATAATAAAATAATGCAAATAAAGGATCAAATACAGATGAAAGCTAAGGTTCTCAATGCAAATTACAAAAATGAAATAAATAAAAACTACAGGGCAAGGACTGAAAAGAGATTACCAACCCCTAGAGGGGGTCTTGTGTAAAATTTCCAGTGGGTCACGAGCGACTCAGTGACCCCTGGGAGGCTGGATATGGATGTGAATAGGAGAATCTTTAGGGGATTCCTTGCAAAGTTTCTTCCTTGCACATGCACCTCACATTGGGAGGGTCTCAAGCCTTGCGCCCGGTAGTGGAGCGGAGGCGAGTCTGCGACGGGGCTCTTGGAAGCTGGCCCTTAGTGAAGATGTGAACAGAGGGGCCGATTACCTCCTCGTTTGTGCGTCAAGGTGGTGGAGCACGATTGCGTAGGAGGGGTAGCAGAGGATGTCAGCTCTGCCTCCAGATGGTGAAGAAGAGGAGGCAGAGGCGTTGCTCGGATGCAATTGACGAGGCTCGAAGCTCCTGGTCGATGATGCTCCTAGCGAAGGAAAAGGATACCCTCCGAACTCCTGGTGGTGGAGTTGGAGGACTGGGATTTGCTGACACTGGTGAAGATGGTAGAGGAGTTAGAGTGAAGTAGACTCATGGCTCTAGCCAAGAGGTGTCGATGCTTGAGCGATGGATCTCGGGTAGGCGAAGGCTTCAAACCTTCAAGTTGATGATGCCGGAGCCTCATGATGGTGCTTGAGGCAGAGAGAGGAGGATGGTCGGGCAGATATGGAAGGGGTGGTGATTGGAGCGGAAATTGTTGTGTGGTATGATCGAGGTGGAAATGGTAACATGTGGGGATCGGAGAGGGAGGAGGAGCGAAGAGCAACAGAGGAGAAGAAGGTGAACAGTTGGAAGGGGGTACCTAGAGGAGGAGGCTCGATGACACTATGATGCCAGAGCAAAGCAGACACGCGGAGGATGCGTGTTGCAACGGTCACGAGAAGGTCGGATCTCGTGGGAAATGAAGGGGGACCGTGTTGTCACCACTGGTGGCTCCTTCGATCTTAGGGCTACCAATGGATAAAGAGAACTTTGAAGGTGGAGCTCACTTTATAGAAGAGGAGGGCAAGACGACGGTGGCTGAATCGTGAAGGGGCGATGAGATTGGATTTGTCGAGAGATTTGACAGTGGTATGATTGATCAAAGAAGATCTGACAAGGGATTTCGAGGATTGGTGGTGGAACAAATTAGGAAGGGCAGCATTGGATATGGAAAGGGGACGGTGGAACGGTGGTTGACGAGATCGGGAGGTATATGAAGAGATCGGGGATGGAGATCGGATTGCGGTTGGCGGCGGAGAGATCTGTGGGAGGAAGAAGAACAGTGGCCGTCTGATCGGTCGAGATCGGGCAGCCCAGATCTCGCCACATTGTCATTTTTTTATTTTATTTTTAATTTTTTAAACTAAATTAAAAAAATTGAAATATAAAAAGGCTAAAAATGAGTGACACGTGGCGGCTCCGGGAGCTGTAACATGTCATTCCCATAAAAATAAAAAAGGTAAAAGAAAAGAAAAATTGAAATGAATGTAAATAACCCCGGATCGAAAACTTTTATTCACAAAAGTTGTTCGTCTCGATAAGATCTATAACTTTCATGAAGAGACCAAAACTCACATAGGTCATTTGCATAAAGTGATTTTTTTGGTGGCACTCAATGTATATAGAATACATTGATTTTTTGGTTTTGTATTTTTTGTAACTTTTATATAATATACAAATTGAGAAAAATATGATAAAATAAAAGACAAATATTTACACATTAATCTATTTTTAGATTTTTAATAATTAAAGAAATAAAGGAATAAAATAAAGGGGACTTGTTGTACATATTCTCAAAGAAGACTCAGACTCAGTTAGCTTCTTTGATTCAAGCTCGTTTTAGATTTGGATTTTTTCACATTTTAAAAAAACTTTTATTAAAGAAAATAAATGAAAAAGAAATAAAATAAAAAGAGTTAACTATGTACATAAAATTCAGGTCAAATTGATTAAAATACACAATGTACAAAAGAGGCCCAAAATCTAACTTTCACATATGAGTTCCAATTCACTTGAACTTAGTCTTGTTTTTAAGGTATTTGAATGTACACTAGTTCAAAAGTGAGTAGGATCAAATTGAACACTATATGAGGAAGATATTAGCATTTTAGTCTGGATAATTCTGAAATTAGGTTTCAGTTAGTGAGCCACTTATTTATGTTAGTGATTTTTTTATATTTTTTATTTATTCTTATTAGTGATATGTACACAGTGGAGGTGGTTTCAAGTGATTTGGAGTTTTAGCATAAATTAATTAAAAATAAGGGAAGTTAATTTTACGAGTTAATTTCTCCTTTGGATTCTTGGCTTCTTATATAATGCAATAATGCATGATAATATGCAATTATTATTATACATACATGAATGTTAACAATGCAATTTAAATGATGAAATACCAATGAGTTTTGGGGAACCGAGCTTAATTAATCTCTTTTAGAGTGACGAATCACAAATTCATCAACCTCCTATACTTAAACCATGCTCGTCCCCGAGCAACTAGACAATGAATGATTTAGTCAGATTAATCCTTGATTGTGCATGGGCAGTACAAGATTCGATCAGATGAAGAACTCCCGATTCTAGTGATCCCAAAATTCTGAGTTAAACCAAGTTTTATTAAAAAGGTATCCAACATCTCTAGCTCTGAGACTCTCTAGATTTACATATGTAGTAGTGGTATGTCATTTAGTATGGACTGCAGTCACAAGAGTAGAGTCGAAACGTCACCTGAAGTTCCAGTCCAAGGGACTCTCCTAAGGATCTAATCCGCAACATATAGGGAATAAATCAATTCTTACAAACATTCCACCATTCTTTAGTTGTCAGTCTTAAAATTGTAGATGGAAAGCCAGTTGATGGAGGGCATAGGATTGTGTAATCTCTTCTCTCCCTCTCATTGGAACAAGGATCCACTCGAGTGCCTTATTAACTCAACGCATGTGTTTTAAGTTGTTGACCAGTGCGTCCCTCAAGAGAGTTTGGAGTCATCTGCACTTGCTTTCTTGGGAGTACATTAGGATGTGTCTCTTTTGAGTACCTATCGTACCTTAGACACCTAGACCTGTATCACTATATGATGCAGAGCCCTTTTTGGGTGATAGCCTCACTCCTTGTCCTAATAGCTTTGGTCCAATTGGACACTTTAAAAAGGTTGGGAGCGCTCGCCTTTGGTGGAAGCTCTTTGAGTTTGTATATGTAATGAGAGAGCTTTGCTTTGTATTTTAATGAGAGAACTTCTCTCGAAATTTATTTCATTGATGGTTGACTAGCTCCACTACTTTTATCAAGTTAGCGCATACTGATCAATAATTTATTTAATTTCATCATACCCTATCACATAAGTTTATATCAAGAGATTAGTACGAGAACTTTGTTCTCATACTGGATGAAGGTGCTGACTCTCAGATTTCATGAAGCCGTCATCGATTTATCTCATCTTCTAGCACCATAAAATCAGGTCCAAACTCAAATCCCTCATCTCACTTCCTTAAATGAAATCCCAACTCATCTCATCATAACTGCAATCATGCAAGTGAGGTACTGATCATATTCTTTAAGGTAGAGACTAAAGTATGCAATATAGCATACACATCTTTTGAACTAGGGAAGTATGAATAATTAAGTCATAGAGCTTAATGATTAAGGCTAGTTAACTCTGAATCTTAAAACCTCATAAAATTTCACAAGTCTTGTGTGAAAATGTAAGTGTCAGGTATACATCCAACTGAAGAATGGATGAATGAAATACTCAATGAAATCCAAGTGTGCAAAATGTTTTTCTAGAGAATTTTTTTAATGCAATATTTTTAATAAAAATTAATAAGAAGCCAATTTTCAAATCTTTGGTTTCACACACAATTGGACATAGACAATGTTAGTTGCAAAACTTTCTTTTTTTATGTTTAGAAGTCAGTTATCCACCCTGTAAATAAAATATAGACTTACGCAAAAGTATGAGCTATGGATAAAATATATACAGAGTATATACACACACCCCTATACTTAGCGAGTCATATGTCCTCAGAGCACAAGAATCACAAAGAAGACATAGCTAGGGCTAAGCATAAGAGAGTGAAAAAGAAAAAGAAAAATAGAAGTCGACTTGCCCCCTATACTTAGGCTGTTAATAATCTAAGTATAAAAGAAGCACAAAAATGAGGTGGTCGAGGATGTGAGAAGGGTATATACAACGGGCATCGGGTCCCCCTATACTTAGGCTGGTCAGCCTAAGTATTGGATAAGGGCGGGGATTCGATGAGATATGGAGAATAAACATGGAGAATGTACATTTGAAAGGTATGAAGAATATAGATGATCTGTACAACTTGTGCCTGACTGCTTCTCTTCATGTAGTGTGGTCTGATAAGTCTTCAAGTGCTCTCTCTGCATGAAGTTGATGACCTCGACTTGGGCTAACCTAGAATCTACATACGATTTCAATAGTTGCCCATTCACCAAAAAAGGTTGTGCACCGTCTTTGAGCTTAGCAATATCAACACTTCCATTGTTGTGCACATCTATGAAAATGTAGGGATCCATCCAATTTTGTTTGAGTTTCGCTTAAAACATTCGTCAACCAGCCATTAAACAACCACACTTTCTGTCCAGGGACAAAGGTCTTATGCCTAATGTAGTAGTGTGCCTATCATGCCATCTCTTGACCTTGTCCTTATAGATCACACTGTTGTCATACGCCCAGTTTCAGATTTCTATTAGCTCATTCAGATTAAAGTCATGACACCGATTCCCAAGGTGACAACTCCAATTAATCTTCTTGATTGCCCACTCTGATTTGTGAATTGGATTTGCAGGTGATGAATCTCAGATGCATCATTATAAAATCTTTTTATTATTCTCCTAACATAAACAATTCATTAAAAACCACAATTAATTCACTAGAATTAACTTGCATTATATTCTAAATATTCTGTATATCACTAATTATCTAACCCTAATTTACTGTATTTAATACTAACACTTTTCTACATTTTCTTTATTATTAAAAATCCCTAAAAAAAGATTAATTATTATATATATTTATTTTGGATTAAAAAGAATTAAAAAGATAAAAATATCAAAACAATAAAATTAAGTGTTTTTCATCATTAAAAATGCTTGCAAAAATTCTTCTTTATATAAAAATCTCTTTTGGATTTTGACCAACATGACTCTTATAGATCTCATTGAGATCTAAAACTTTCATGTTTTGACTTTTTTTTGTAATTAAGATTCTAATTATTTTATTTGGATTTTTCTTTGATTTTTTTACTTTTTTAATGTTCTCATTGGGTCATGTGGCGCCCTCTGGGCCGCCCACGTGGCCCGCTCCTCTTCATGCCACACGACCTAGCTATCCGCCTTTAGATCGCATTTCCCTGCCTCTATCCTGATTGTTCTTTGGTGACCTCTCCTCAACCATATAATCATGCCCCCACATTAGATCTCCACTGTAGCCCTTCGTCTTCATCAACGTCGCTGGATGATCTTTCATCCAAGAGCTCTCTGTCCTCCACGTCACCTCTCCTTTCCCCATCATCAGATCTTGCTCCTAAACTCCATCTAAGCCATCACTTTCCGCGTAGTGCCCCACGGTTCGATCTAATCACATAATCAGATCCATTCCACCCATATGCGCCCCAATCTGGGTCATTGGATCGCGAGATCTGACGGTCCAACATCCTTCTTCTTCTTCCTTCAATAACTCCCCTCCCCACATTAATCACCTCACAGCACCTGCTCCCCCTTCCATTTTTGGAGCTCACCTCAACCGCCCTCTCCATGACCTAACCCGCTCCCTACATAGCCATCACTCCCCTCACCCTCGCCCAACCGTTAAATCCGCACGCCCGACCTTCTAGATCTTCACTCCAACCGTTACATATTCGCCGCCACTACCATAACTGATGACCCTCTCTGCCTATATTAAGTTTCCTCCGCCACCAATACTCGCAATCCACCACTCACAAGGTTGCAGCCTAGCTTCCTCCTCCCTCCGGTGATAGAGGAGGGCGGTTGTCGAAGCAACGACGACCACACAACCCATGGTGTGATCCTTGGTCTATTGGTTAAGTTACGATAGCCCCTTCACCATCGTAAGCCTCACGCTCAGGATGAGCATGTAAAGCGAAGACCCGAGGCCCCTTGGACCTCAGCACATGACACCTCCTCTGCCAATTCCTTCATATCTGACCAGGTAAAACTCTCCATCTCTTTTTCTCTGATTTCTTCTATTTTTCCCCGAGCACACATTCATCTTCTCTGATCACTTCTCATTCTATCACCTTCGCCAGATGACCTCCTCCTTTGCCAGCACTTCTGACCACCCTCTCCCTTCTTTAGGACCTCTCTCGGCTACGCCCCTTTTCTTCTCAGGCACTCCGAAGAAGAACTCATCCAGGGCTCTGCCGCTCGTCGCATGATGCCCTCCATTCACCTTACAATCTTACTCACACACAATCTGCAGGCTTCGTCTATACTAACGTTGTAGAAACATTCAATGGACAGAGCCTTGCAACCATCACCGATCTTGATCTCTGCCTCCAGTGACACATCATGGATCAACATCTACAGCTACGCTGGAAGTTTCTCCGATCGCCAGCCATCCTTGCCAGGTGGCCACGAAGGTCCTCGAATCTTTCATGAAGATATGGGAACTCGAAGGAGCTCTAGAGGCCTCGATCGAGCCCTAGCGACCTCGATGGAGCCCTAGCGGCCTCGATGGAGCCCTATCTACGTCGTTTCTCCCCTGGCAGAGGAAGAAGAACAAGTGCAGTTCGATAGAGCCATGCGGCAGCCATCCCATAGCCCAGATAGTGCCATGTCGCCCGCACCGAAGCTCCAGGATTGGGGCATCTGAGCCACCTGCCCGAAGCCACCAACAGCCGTCGTGGGTCACCCAAAGCTGCATCGCCACTAAGCCTAGCCCACACACGTGCCATGCATGTATGGGCTAGGCTATTTGCAAGAGGACCCCACCAGCTTCTCCAATTTGCATCCAGGTCTAAGAACTTGGGTGCGTTCCTCATGTGCGCGCCTGGGGTAAATTACAGACGAGGCCCAACTGGTTTCCATAATTGCAAAGATGCCCCTTCATGCTAAGGGAAAATTATGAAGGGACACCTCCATCTTTCATTTATTGCAAAAATGCCCATGGAGGCAAATTTTTGTGATTATTTATCTTTTATTTTAGTGATTTTTTTATTACATTTATGCCCGTGCATTCCATTTAGCATATCTTGAGCATATGGACTCCAAATCGCATGATTTCAGTTTCATTTTGAAGCTTGTTTCATTGTCTATCTAATGGCTTATTTAATTTCATGATTTGACACTGAATTATTTATGCTATATAATGTGGTATATAGTGTCTCATGCTCTTTTATTTTAATACCATTAAAGCTCAATTCGACTCTAAAATTACTCCTAATTCTATTGCTCATTGATATGTTTAATTTATGGAATATTTGTATATTTTTGTCTTGCATATATTCTGTTGCATCTCATATTTTAATTGCATAAAAAGAAAATAAAAAATGACATGCATCATTTCTTGTGAATTTATCTACATTAATTCTATGCATCGCATCTGCATGAAGACCTAGGTTTAGAAAATACTCACTCATTAATTAAGAAATAAAATTTGATAAATAAACAAAGAGGCATAGGTCCCAGTGTTCGACCTTGGTAGACTTGAAAAGTAAAATAACTTCCACATATTCGAAAGTGTAGTTTTTGCTAAATCAGTTTTACCACCTATACTATGATAAAATACGATTATTAATGTGGTAAAATGTTGTTCATCAAATGACGCTCTTGCCGGGGATACGGCTCATTTTTCTTTGTTTATTGAATTGTATTGTATTTTATGTGGTTATTTTCAAAATTTTAGGTCTTCTCATCATGTTATTTTTGCATCAATGGTTGATTATTTTTCGTGATATTTTTTTGACAATTACTTTTGTGGCAGGGACAATGGAAACCAGGGACACTTGATATACATGGAGGCATGGAGTTGGGAGCTCCCTCTATGTGGAGCCGCAAAAGAAAACAAGAATGATTCAAGGAAGATTCATCAACATTTCATTCATGCATTTTGTTGTAAAAAAATTATCATGTGCATTTCTAGCGGTCCTCATTCGAGGGCTCCGTGTGTAAAAAAAGAAAAAAAGAAAAAAGGAAGGGTAGATCACTCGATGATCTACCCCCCCCCCCCCCACACACACACTCATCTCTTTATATTCACTCACCCCTATCCCCCACGCATCCATCGTAGTATATATACACCTCACCTCCCACATCTTCATCTTTAGTTGTAAAAAATTCATCGCCCCCAACAATGCGAAAAAACACCTGTATAAATGCCCCCTCTAACCCTAAAAACCGTGGGTCCCCCAGTCCAAATTCCACATCCAATACTTAGGCTATTTTCAGCCTAAGTATAGGAGGGACCCGACTCAATCAACCTTCCCTCCATCTGTCTTCTTATACTTAGGTCATTTTTGACCTAAATATAAGGGGACCTCCGAGTCGGTTCTGCTATATCACTTTGTACCTTACCAGAGCTATGTTGTGCTATGAGGACATAACAAAAGTTAAGTATAGGGGGTATACCATATATTACTTTATATATACTTTAGCCATAGCTCGTATGTTAAACTTTTTGAAAACATTTTGAGCTAGGGTTTAGGTATGCTGGTGAACTGATTTTTGTAAAATTTTTGTACAAATATTTTTAAAATTTAAGGGATTTACTTTTTGTAAATAAAAGATTAACTTTATTCAATATTTCCATAAAAATCTGAAAAAATAAAAATTTTCTTTGATAGAGACTCTGACTACTAGGCTTAAAAGTGAGTAACTACTCTTCATTGAGGGAACTACGGTCTCCCTTAGCAGAGTGAGTGGTTTAGAGGACACGGTCTATGGCTCCATCCTCAAGTAACATCGGTGGCCGTCTAACGACCCGTACTTACACCCATACTGGCTGAAAGTAAATGCAACTATTCATATGAGCCTGATCCAACCAATATCTCTCTGAAGAATTAAAAAAAGAATTAAAAAAAATGAATGAAAAAAATAAAATTCATAAAAATTTGCAAAAGATAAAATCACAAAAATTCACTAAGGAGTTGGTGTATTCCTGACACATTCACTATCACTCAAGGCTTGAGGATTTAAAGACACTTGATTTCTGAGATCTTAAGAGTTTGAGTTAACATACCTTAGTTATTAGGTTTTCTGAACTTAATAATCCACACTTCCCTAGTTTGAGGATTTGAGCACTATATTGCACTCTTAATCTCTACATGATAAAGTTATGTTCAGCACATCACTTTCTCAATTGCATGATTGATGAGATGAGTTGAGTTATCACTTGAGAAACTAGGACCGGAGTTTTGAGTTTAGACCCAATTTAATTATGCTCGAGGATGGGATAGAGTTAATGAAGACTTCAAGAAACCGAAGTGTCAGCAAACCCTAGCCAGTATGTTAACAAGTTCGCATGCTATCTTTGATCTTTACCTATGTGCTAGGGTGTGATGATACCTAATTAAATTATTGATCTGTGTGCGCCAACTTTTGGTAAAAGCAGTGGAGCTAGCCAAACAATGAAATGAAGTCTCTATCATTACAAATACAAATCCTATGAGCTACCAAAGGTGAGTGCTCCCAACAATTTCAAAGTGTCCACTTGGACCAAATGCTCTTAGGAGCAAGGAGCCAGACAAGCACCAAAAAAGGTCTCTACATCGTATAGTGATACAAGTCTGGGTATCGAAGTTATCTTAGATACTCAAAAAAGACACACCTCGGTGTACTCCCAAGAAAACAAGTGCAGACGACTCCCAATTCTCTTGGCATTCACATTGATCAACAAACCAAATATATATACATATGTGTGTGTTTGTGTATGTGTGTGCGTGTGCGTGTGTGTATGTTGAGTAATAAGGCGCTCGAGAGGTACCTTGGTCCAATGTGAGGGAGAGAAGAATTTATACAATCCTATGCCCTCCATCATATGGTTGTCCATCTACACTTTCAAGTTTGACAAACTAATGAAACGGTGGACTGAATGCAAGAACATACTTATTCCCTAGTGTTTAGGATTAGGTCTAGAGGAGAGTCTCCTAGACTGGAACCTTGGGTGACATCTCGAATCGACTCTCATGATTGCAGTATACTAATTATCATATCCTTATCTTTTATGTACAAACAGAGTGTCTGATACATAGTGAAGTTGGATTCCGTTTGACTAGATCATGGTTGAACCCAGAATTTTAGGATCATTAAAATTGAGGATCTTCGATAAATTGAGCCTTCAAAATTCACATGCACTGTCAGGAATTAATCTAGTTCCTTCATTCTTTAGATGCTCGAGGACGAGCATGGTTTAAGTATAGGGGTATAATGAATCTCAGATACATCATTATAAATTCTATTTATTATTCTCCTAACTTAAACAATTCAATAAAAACCACAATTAATTCACTAATATTAACTTGTTTTATATTGTAAATAATCTGTGTATAATTAACACTAATTATCTAACCCTAATTTATTGTATTTAATACTAACATTTTTCTTCATTTTCTTTATTATTTAAAATCCCTAAAAATTAGGATAATTATTGCATATATTTATTTTTGCTTTAAAAAGAATTAAAAAGACAAAACTATCATAACCATAAAATAAAATATTTTTAATTAATAATAATGCTTGCAAAAATTCATCTTTGTATAAACGACCTCTTTTAGATTTTTGACTAAAATGAAACTTGTAGATCTTATCGAGATCTACAACTTTCATGTTTTTATTTTTATGTAATTAAGCTTTTAATTATTTTATTTGGACTTTTCTATGATTTTTTTTACTTTTCTAATTTTCTCATTGGGCCACGTGGCACCCTCTAGGCTGCCCATGTGGCCTGCTCCTCTTCCCGCCACCCGACCTTGCTCTCCGCCTTTAGATCACCTTTCCCCACCTCCATCCTGGTCATTCTTTGGTGCCCTCTCTTCAGCCATCTGATCTGGCCCCCTATTAGATCTCCATCGTAGCCCTCCTCCTTCATCAGTGAAGTTGGATGATCTTTCATCCAATGGTTCTCCGTCCTCCACGTCGCTTCTCCTTTCCCTACCATCAAATCTTGCACCTAAACTCCATCCAGGCCGTCACTTTCCATGCAGTGCCCCACCGCTCGATCTAATCACGTGATCAGCTCCATTCCATCCATTTGCACCCCAATCAGAGCTGTTGGATTAGGAGATCCAATGGTCCAATGTCCTTCTTCTTCCTATGATAATGCAACTCCCCACATTCCTTGCCTCGCAGCACCAACTTTCGCTTCCATTTTTGGTGCTCACCTCAACCGCCCTCTCCATGACCTAACCGCTCCCTACATAGCCATCACTCCCCTCATCCTCGCCCAGCCATTAAATCCTCACGCCCAATCTTATAGGTCTTCACTCTAGCTGTTACATCTTCACTGCCACCACCATAATTGATGACCCTCTCCGCCTATATTAAGCCTCCTCCACCACTGATACTCGCCATCCACCATTCATGGGGCTGCGGCCCGGCTTCCTCCACCCTCTGGTGACAGCGGAGGGCGGTTGTCGAGGCAGCGACAACCACACAACCTCTGGTGTGATCCTTAGTCGATTGTTAAAGTTACGGTAGAGCCTCTGTCGTCGTGAGACCCATGATCAATACGAGCATGTAGAGCGAAGACCCGAGGTCCCTTAGACCTCAGCACAGACTTCCTCCTATGCCAATTCCTTCATCTCTGACCAGGTAAAACTCTCCATCTATTTTTCTCTGATTTTTTCTATTTTCCCTGAGCACACACTCATCTTCTCCGATCACTTCTCATTCTTTGAAATATACCCACTTAAACGAAGGTGACGTGGTGAAGGACTAAAGTGAAATATGTAAAATATCCTATTGCTTATATGCAAATTATCCCTTACTTTTTTAATATTACCTTAATATCTATAGAACTAAATATTAAATACAAAAACTACGGAGGGGTTCTTTGAAATATACCCACTTAAACGAACAGATCCAACTGCTGCCAAGCTGCCACGTGCCCAATCGAATGGCTGAGAGTACACACTATTTCGCCTTTAATCGATGATTACAATTATATCGGGAGAAGGACCTCGATCAGACATCACATGGGTGGTCTCCAAGAGCACAACGAACACATGATCAAATGACCAATCTCTAATTCCTTCCTTGTTCGGGATCGAATCATCACACTGACATGTGCATCTCTTTCCTAGAAGTCCTCCTCATGTACTAGGACATTCAAATGATGTCATGAATGCTCAGACAACTCGGATGGCTCCTGACCACCTAGGCAGACTCCACGTCTTTCAAGAGAGTCCAAAGGGGCCCTCGAGTGCTTTATCCTGCACCAAAAAGATAGAGGGCACGAGGGTTACTCCCTCAAATAAATTTTGAAGTTGCAGCTGCAACGGAGATGAAGTGTGAAGAGCTCCAGCGAGGTGGTCGAAGAGGAGCTCAGATAGCTTGATTCGAAGCATGAATCAAGGGGGAAATGGCATGTGCTTTCGGAGAAATGGAAGGAGATGGAAAAGGGGGCAAAAGATGGGTCGATTATTGTAAGGATCACGGTGAAACAAGCCTGGAGCTCGAGCTCCAAGAATTTGGGCAAATTAAGACTAACGACTTAACGAAACCTAAAATTAACCATTTAAAATGAAATCTACACTACATAATTACCTAAGAATAGTAGGGAAAGGGCCTCGACTGAGCTGGAAGCTCATGAAGCAGGACCTCGATGACGATGGTCGGAGGTGCTTGGATGTGCGATGAATCTCTTATTCTCATTCTTTATTCTTTTATTTTATCTTTATCTTTTAGCAAAAATATCTATATATATGTGTAAATACAATAAATTATCATTATGCATGTCATTGTTAATATTACATAATTAACATATATTTTTCAAAAAAAAGGTGCAAAGAGAAAAGAAAAATAAAGAAGGATGTAATTATCAAATAAGTATAGACTGACCCAAACCTTGACAGAAGGTCAATCATTGACCTGATTGACAAGGAATAAAGTAGGGGGAGATAAGGTCCTTGTATATTCTTCGCTATGCATTATATGTACATATTATGCCTCATATTTTATTCATTAATAAAAAACCTCAAATTCAATTATTTTCTTAATAAAGTTTGTACATAAAAATGTTTCTAAATAATAAAAATACTTGTGAAATTAAACAGTGTACATATTACAAATAACACCACTCATAAAAAGCCACACAACAATAACTTAAAAGATTAATTCTGGGTCCATATAAACTCAAATTATTCCAAAATCACCTTTAGATTCTAAATTAAATTATCTTTGAAATGAGGGTGGTTCCATAAATTTTGGAGTTATGAGGTGAAAATTGGATTTTTGAGTGCATTGTATAGTCATGTGGTACCTATACTTGTAAATATGTATATTTAACTATTTTAATTTGTGCATATCGTATTTTAAACACTTGTACATATTCCTAAAAATAAAATCAAAATTAGAAAACACAAAATAAAATCAAAAATTCATTGTACAAAAGCCACATGTGTGTATATTGTATACAATACCCATTTATTTGATACCTTTATTCAAATTATAAAAAATCAAATAAAAATCATTCTATACTCCTCAAATTATGTTGTAAATAAATAAAATATAAAATAAAGGATTTATGTATAAAAATAATAAAATAAAAATAAAAGAATAAAATACGTAGGTATGATATACATGTACATAATACCCCATATTGTATATATTGTATATATGATGTCATAAAAATAATTAAAATCAATAGAAACATAGTTGAAAAATAATAAACATTTTTTTTATTTTTATCATTTATTTAAATTCATTTACTATTGAATTTCTAATTTAAATCACTTATTTTCATGTTTTGTCACATAGGGTATTTTGTCCCCATTCTATGCCTCTTCCTATTGGTCCAGCGGGGAATGTTGACTCTGGTCAATAGGTCACCTCCTTCTTCTTTTTTCTCCAGGGCGAGTTTAGCACCGACTTCGACCTATTATTGCGACCTGACCCGATCGAATTGGCCCTCGCTCCTTTATGAACATCTCGGATCCCTGATCTTCACCTAAACATCACCATAGGATCCATGCCTCAGTTCGTACGTTCTCAATCGATCTTTATTGAACTTGGGTGCCTATAAAAACCCATGCACTTCCTCCTTTTCTGCCATCTTTGCCTATTCCACAACCTCCGTTGCGCCCATCCCTCTTTCCCAGAGTAACAGCAGAGCGAGAGATGCAACAAAGAGGATTTGGAAGCGAGTGGGCCCTAGCTCTGGTGGCATATCCATCGTGCTCCATCGCAAGGAGCTCAGCCTCTTGTTGCACCGTCCATCGAGGCTCTAACCCTAGAGACTCTTCATATCCATCCCATGCGACATCACATGCCCATAGGTACCATTTACAACTCACTATTGCTCTGTTTATGCTTGATTCTTCCATTTTGAGTAGAGCAGTAACCTTCATCCCATTCACATGATCGATTATCCAATTTAACCCGATGTACACTCCTCACACCTCGCACTTCACTTCTCTGTCTCACTCCACATCCTAATCATTGACCCAACCATCGGTTTGGGTCAAATCTTAGGTCGTATCCTTCACCCAATGCATGACCTGACCCATTCGCACCCCCCTTCGCTTATTCCATGATGTAACCCTTCATTGAAGGTCCCTCTCCAAGCCAACACTTTTTCATGTAGGACCACGACCAAAGACCTCCTTTCTGAAGAATACTTCACAGCAGTTTTCAGAACGCTTTAGGAAAACGATGCATCTCTAGGACTCACCTCGAAGTCCTGGACCATTCTGAATAACCCAGCCACTGCGGGCAATCACTAGCTTCATTCTCCCCATTTGAGCAGCCCTGGAGGTCGACAGGAGTCCACGTAATCACTGTGTAAAACTTGCCGGAGGCGAGTTCCTCCCTGTTCGTCCCGATGTTCTCCACACCATTGGATCAGGGGGTCTCCCAGATATGATCTCATGCACCCTTTCTAGAAACCCCCCTGATCGTCCGATCATCTGGAGGAGTGTCTCCCAGCTACACATCAAGAAGAGGTATCATCAAATCGTGACCGCTTATCTTTAAGTGGAGTCTCCTCAGCCATCCTTTCACGTTGAGCCCGAGCCATCAGATCAGATCAGCACCACGTGTTGACACCCCTTATGAGGGCATATTTCCTTCTAGCCCTCACCTTTTACCTTATTTTTCTTTAGTCTATTAAATGTGTTATACAGTTAAAAACTTTTTTGCATTAAGGACCATGTAATTTTATTAATTGTACTTTAGTCCATCTGAATTGAAGTTACGTGTAGCTTCACGTGCACTCTAGTGTTTTTGCATATTTTCCCCTATGCTTTGAAAATGTTATCGAATGAATGGAATGTTTTGAAAATTACATATATACCCCTGCATATCTGGGTTCACGTGTTGCACATGATCTTTAAAATATTTACAGTGCGGTCATTGTGCACTATTTCTAATTGCTTTCCTTTATTAATACAATAAATAGTTAATTAATTTCGAAAATTACCTATGGTTCATGATTGCATGTAGTATTTATGGTGATTTTTGTAAATTAATTTTCGTTGATTTTCTATTATTAAAAGTTCAAAAACACCCTAAAAAGTCTATGTTTGTTATAAAAAATCCATACAAATTTTAAAAATCATTACAAAATTCTATAAAAATTATTGTTGTTGCCTTTTGTCATATTTTAGCTTCTGTACAAATTTTGTTGAAAAATACTTGACAAAAACCAAAAAAATGCAAAATACTAAAAAAATTTAAAAATCATATAAAATCGACAAAAAATCTAAAAATTGTGATTCTAGTTTCTGTTTGTAGATATTTCTTTCTAGTTTATCATAAAAATCTTTTCTAGGGATTTTGACCTTTTACCTATTTTAAATTGCTAAACATCTCTGGTTGTGCACTGTTTGCTCGTTTTGTCATTATTTGATTTTTAAAAAATCACAAAACATATGAAAAATACCCAAAAAATATAAAAAATACTATAAAATATGTAAAACCCAAAAATATTTTTACTTTATTTTTTTGAGCATTTTTGACCCATTTGAAAAATAAAAAAAGATTTTTTGTGCATATTTTTATTCCTTTGTTTATATTCTTTATATTGGAAAAAAAATTAAAAATTTGAAAAACTAAAAACCACTAAAAAGAGCAATAAAAATCTTTTGATATCTGAAATCTATTGCTTAGTGTATAATTATGCCCCCGCTATACTGGGTTAATAAAAATAACAAAGCCATCTTATTTGTTCGTTTGATCTTTTAGTGGTTTATTTTCTCGTTAATCGATTTTGGTTGATTTAGGACTACGACAACTGCTTAAATAACTCAACCTGAATCACCTCAAAAATTGGTTATCAAAATGACAACGTTGCCGTGATGAACCTCCATTTCATCATCTTTATTCTTTTATTTTGGCTTTAAAATCTCTAGCTAAATGCATGTATATATCATTAATATGTCAAAATAAGCATTCTATTATTTGTACAAAATACTATATAAAATATTATGTTTTTATTGTATTTAAATCTAAAATTAAAGAATAAAGGAAGAAAAGAAAAATAAATGAGACACCGTGGGTGTTGAGGCCCCCAAGACTCAGTCATCATGATGACTTTGTCAACAAAAAATAAAGTAAGGGGAGATAGGGTGGCTAACTGTACATGCACACAGTCTAAAAACCCTAAAATATAGGACAATAATGACCTTTTGGACATATTTTATTCTTTATTATTTATGCATCAAATCAATAAACTTTGTACATGGAAGTTGTAGATAAAAATACCTAGAAAAATGTAAAATCTATTTCACATTAAAATTATGTATACTGTACAGTTTACACTCAGAATAAAAATCCAAAACCCAAACTTCCCAGACCCATATCTTCTCCATATGAACTCAAAATGACCAAAATCAACTTTAGTTGTATATAACCTTTTTATTATTTATAATTTCAATAATTTTATAATTTAATATTTTTGTAAATATTATTTATAATGTATGTACATATTTAAAATATAATGAAGCCTTAAAAAAAACCAAAACAAAATCATCTATATAAATACATCTAGACAAATACATAGATGAATATACTATACATATACATATATAATAAGTACGCATATTTATTTAAGTATACATACTAGATAAGAAAGCTACAATAAAAATATATTTACGTGTATTTAAATAAGTTATAAATATATAAAATATATGTATAGAATAATAAAACATAAAATACAAAATAGAATTAAAACATACAAATAATAGGTAAATATACCTACACTTGTAGGTGTAAAAAGTAACTCATAATAAATTAATCCAAAAAAAAATAAAAAAAAGATTAAAATACTATAGAAAATAATAAAATATTTTTATTTTATAGCCTAAAATGAATAAAATCATTTACTATTATTTATTGATTTTATAAAGAATTTATGAGTATCTTTTTCCTGGTTGGTCCATGTGGACGAACTAGGGACCTCTGTTTGTTGACCTAGGTCAGCTGTACGTTTGCCCTATGCTGCCTTGTTAGAGCCACCTACCTGCCACTCTTCGCCGATTTTTGGATGGCGATCCACACATCAAATCATCTTGATTTCTAATCATTATTATGCTCCGCATCTCCCCCCATCTCGCTAGCACCTTAGATCACACAATGAACACTCAATCGATAACAAATCTGTGATCTCCACCTACCATCGAGCTTATCCATAAAACCACATACTCTGCATCTTTTGATTTTTTTATCGCTCTCTAGTTGAACTCAACCCCTCAGATCACGACCTAGAGTCTCTCGTTCGTGACAGGAATGCGATGCTACGATCTACAACGAGGAGGATCAGTGGTAGTGGCACATTGATAACCAATTTTCGAGCTGATTCAGGTGGAGTTATTTAAACAAATGTCATTGTCCTAAATAAACCAGAATCGATTAACTAGAATAGTGAACCACTACTAGATCAAACAGACAAAGCAAGCAGCTTTGTTATTTTTATTAACATGGTATAGTGACCAAGGTCGAACTCAAGGAGCACAATTATACACTAAGTAGTCGATTTCAGAAATTTAAGAATTTTTATTGATCTTTTTAGTGGTTTTTAGTTTTTCAAAGTTTTAATTTTTTCCCAATATAAAGTATATAAGCAGAAGGAATAAAAATATGTATAAACAATCTTTTTGTATTTTTACAATGGGATAAAAATGCTCAGAAAAATAAAGTAAAATATTTTGGGTTTATATATATTATAGTATTTTTGGTAATTTTGGGGTATTTTTCAGATGTTTTATGATTTTCTAAAAATCAAATAATAATAAAATGAGCAAACAATGCATAACTAGGAATGTTTTGTAATTTAAAAATAGGTAAAAGGCTCAAAATCCCCGGAAGTGATTTTTACGATAAACTAGAAAGAAATATCTAAAAACTGAAATTAGAATCATAATTTTTGATTTTTTTATCAATTGTATATGATTTTTATAATTTTTTTGAGTATTTTGTAATTTTTTAAGTTTTTATCAGGTATTTTTCAATAAAATTTGTTCAGAAGCTAAAAGATGACAAAAGGCAACTACACTATTTTTTTTATAGAATTATTAAATATTTTTGAATTGTTATGAATTTTCTATAACAAACAAGAACTTTTTAGGGTTTTTTTAGACTTTTAATAATAGAACATCAATGAAAATTAGCTAACAAAAATCACCATAAATACTACATGCAATCGTGAACCATACACAATTTTTAGAGTTAACTAACTATTTATTGCAATTAATAAAGGCAAGCAATTAAAACAGTGCACAATGACGAAACTTAAAATATTTTAAGTTCTAGGGCTTGATGAATAATAAATAATTAAAATCCAGGGGACTCTAAGCAATTTATCCATAAAAATTACGCGCAACACGTGAACCCAGATACACAGGGGTATATGTGCAATTTTCAAAATACTCCATTCATTCCATAACAGTTTCAAAGTGCAGGGGAAAATATGAAAAACACCAGAGCACACATGAAGCTACACGTGACTTCAATTCAGACTGACTAAAGTGCAATGAATAATATTACAAGGTCCTTAGTGCAAAAAAGTTTTTAACTGTTTAATACATTTATTAGGCTAAAGCGAAATAAGGTAAAAGGTGAGGGCTAGAAGGAAATATACCCTCATAAGGGGCGCCAACACATGACACTGATCTGATCTGATGGCTCGGGCTCGACGCGAACGGACGACTGAGGAGACTCTACTCAAAGATGAGCGGTCACGATCTGACGATACCGCTTCAGCTATGTGAGGCTACGAGCCACTCCTACTGATGATCGAATGATCAGGGGGTCTCTAGAACGGGCGCATGAGATTAGATCTGTGAGAGCCCCCTAATCCAACGATGTGGAGAACGTTGGGAAGAACAGGAAGGAACTCACCTCCAGCGCATTTTGCGTAATGATTACGTGGACTCCTGTAGACCTCCAAGGTTGCTCAGATGAGGAGAATGGAGCCGGTGACTACCTACAATAGTTGTGTTGTTCAAAAGGGTCCAGGACTTTGAGGTGAGTCATGGAGATGCAACGTGTTCTTGGAGCATTTTGAATGAGTTGCAGGTGTGAAGTATCCTTCATAAAAGAGGTCTTTGGTCTTGGTCCTGCTCGAAAAAGTGTTGGCTCAGAGAGGGACCTCAGGTGAAGGGTTACAACATTGAATAAGCAAAAGAAGATGCGAATGGTTCAGGTCCTACGTTGGGTGAAGGAGTTGACTTGAGATTCGACCCAAACCGATGGTTAAAGTGTGTAGCGAGAAGGAGAAGTGAAGTGCAAGGTGTACGGAGTGTATGTCAGGTCAAAGCGGATAATAAATTGGGTGATTGGGATGAGCGTCGCTGCTCTACTCAAAATGGAAGAATCCAACATAAATGGAGCAATAGTGAGCTATAAATGGTACCTAAGGGCATGTGATGTCACTTGGGATGGAGGCGAAGAGTCTCCGGGGTCAGAGCCTCGATGGAAGGCATAACCAGAGGCTGAGCTCCTTGCGGCAAAGCACGATGGAGATACCGCCAGACCTAGGGCTCACTCGCTTCCAAATCCTCCCTGTTGCGTCTCTCGCTCTGCTATCACTCTGGGAAAGAGGGCCAGGCGCAATGGAGGTGGTGGAGCGGACAAAGATGTCAGAAAAGGAGGGGTGCAGGGGTTTTTATAGGCACCCAGGTTCGAGAAAGATTGATTGAGAGCATGCGAACCGAGGCACGAATCCTAAGGGTGATGTTAGGGCGAAGATCAGGGATCCGAGATGTTCAATCGAGATGAATGAGTAAGGGCCAATTCGAATGGGTCGGGTCAAAATAATAGGGCAAAGTCGGTGCTAAACCCTCCCTAGAGAAAAAGGAAGAAGGGGGGACCTGTTGACCAGAGTCAACATTCCCCGCTGGACCAATAGGAAGAGACATAGAATGGGGACAAAATACACTACGCGACAAAATAGGAAAATAAGTGATATAAATTAGAAATTAAACACTAAATGAATTTAAAATAAAAAATGATAAAAATAAAAAATATTTTTATTTTCAACCTATTTTTCTGTGATTTATTAAGTATTTTTATGACAAATATATACAATATATACAATATGGGGTATTATGTTCTGGTATAACATACATATGTATTTTATTCTTTTATTTTTATTTTATTATTTTTATTCATAAATCCTTTATTTGTATTTTATTTATTTACAACATAATTTGAGGGGTATGTAATAATTTTTTTTGATTTTTTACAATTTGAATAAAGGTATTAAATAAATGGGTATTGTATACAATATACATACATGTGGCTTTTGTACAATGAACTTTTTTATTTTATTTTGTATTTTCTAATTTTATTTTATTTTTTTTATTTTTAAGAATATGTACAAGTGTTTAAAATATAATAAGCATAAAATAAAATAATTAAATATCCATATTTACAAGTATAGGTACTATATGACTATACAATGCACTCAAAAGGCCAATTTTCACCTCATAACTCCAAAATTTATGGAACCACCCTCATCTAGAATCCAATAAAGATACCTTTGGAAGAATTTGAGTTTATATGGAACCGGAATTGATCTTTTAAGTTCTTGTTGTGTGGCTTTTTATGAGTGGTGTTATTTGTAACATGTAGACTATTTAATTTCACAAGTATTTTTATTATTTATAAAGCATTTTTATGTACAACGTTTATTAATAAATAATTGAATTTGAGATATTTTTATTAATGAATAAAATAGGAGGATTAATATGTACATATAATGCATAGTGAAGAATATACAAGGACCCTATCTCCCCCTACTTTATTCCTTGTCGATCAGGTCAATGACTAACCTTCTCTCGGTATTTGGGTCAGTCTGTACATATTTCATAATTACATCCTTCTTTCTTTTTTTTCTTTTTATTCTTTTATTTTTGGAAAATATATGTTAATTATGCAATATTAACAATGACATGCACCATGATAATTTATTGTATTTACATATATTTATAGATGTTTTTGCTAAAAGATAAAGCTTAAATAAAAGAAAAAAGAATGAGAATCAGAAATTCATCATCCCCCTATAATTTACCTTTGATAGTCCCTTAGAAAATACTTGTTTGAAAAAGAAGTTAAGACAACAAGAAAAGAAAAGAAAAATGACGATCTGAAGCTGATAATTAAACTTATCTTCATAAAATTGGAGTATGGAGCTCTGTCAGACCTTTGGATTATTAATTTGGCAGAACCTTATTGGGAAATGGGTTTAAGTCTTAACAACCTTCAAGTTCCACAGTTCTATGGTCAGGTCTCCTTAACAATCAGGTCAGAACAAATCTACATATGCAAACTCTAATGACTATGAATCTTTCCTTGCATTGTGTAAGTGATATGTAGCTCTCCACCTCAAAAATGGCAAAGAAACAACCTCCCTCAACAAGGTAACTCTAATTCCCCTAATCTTGCAACTCTTTCCTCGAGGAGCAGGGTATTCCCTTCTAAGTTCGAGTACAACCAGCTCAAGAAGAGGGTAAAGGGAGAGAAGGGACCGTGACCAGTGTAGCCACGTATCCCTTGGAGCTTAACTAGTGTAGCTAAGTCTCTAGTTGCAAGATTCCTTGAGATAAGATGGTGAAATACATAAGCTTTTCTTATTCACTATATACACTCCGGCAAGAATTTCATTTTCAATCAAGCATGTCCCCTTTTTGGAGTTTTTGTATTTTTTCACATTTATTCCTTTTTTTGACATATATATAAAATATCTATAAGGTGGATCATGTACATAAGGAGTTGTTCTCCATGAGCTAGTAGACTATCCCTCTTTTGAAGTATTATTGCAACCTACAACATCATGTCGTTAGACATCAATGCTACTAGACCAGGTTGAGGTGCACATCCCTCCCTAGAGGAGGATGGGTGGTTCTGTCTAGCTGTACTACCCCCGTATGCTACTCCAAGCCAAAAGATTCTGCCTCCTCACTACCTCATCTGTGTTGAGCTACATGTAAGGTGTGTGTCCATGTTAAGCCATTGTCTTTGACAGTCATGTGTGCGTTGTTAAGTGTTCTACTTAGGCTAATCAAGATGACATGTGAACATAGCCTAGTGGACTCAAAGAATTAAGTCGCTATGGATCTGAAAAGTCTTAATCCCAAATCCTATATGGTTCCTCTGAAGTTAAGTGGATTAAGGTCTTAACCAAACTCTATTATTCAATTTTATTCCATACTAGTTTAAATGTCAATCATGATTCTGAAGAATGCACATGCAAATATTTACAAAACTATTTTTGGTCGGAAATTTTCAAACTATGCAAATTTTTATGAAAATTTTGATTTTCAAATTTTAGGTATTTTTGAAAAAGAAGTAAAGAAAAGTTTCCACAAAGATATATATTTACAAAGGGGTTTATGGTACATGTTTTATATATAAATATATTTTCATCCAACTTTAAGGATACTTCAATAATTTAGGGGTAGATTATGATTTTTAATGTACACATATACAAGTGGTTTTCATACTCCATAATTATTTCCCATGTGACAAAATAATTTTGCAAACATTTTCAAAAAAATTGTACAGTATACCTAATTTTGATACCGAAATCAATTTACAAAACTTTTTGCAAACATTTTTACAAAATTTATACAAAAATTATTTTTGCAAAAGTTTTTACAAACAATTTTGAAAAAACATTTTTGAAAACATTTTTATTCTTATTTTATAAATAATAGCCATGTTATTAACACATAAAAAGTACGAGTTATGGATAAAGTATATATACAATACATACAACACCCCCTATACTTAGCTCGAACGATGTCCTCAAAGTGATCGGAGAGCGATGAAGGAAGACATAACTCGTGTTGAGTATAGAGAAGTGAATAGAATCATATACTACAACGACTCAAAATAATGAAAAGAATAAAATCAATAGAAATCAGTGACCCCCCTATATTTAGGATCGAGTAATCCTAAGTGTAGAAGACTTTACACCAAGGGAAAAACCGAGTAGAATATACAGACATTACCTCCCATATACTTAGGGTAAAATATCCCTATGTATAGGCAACAAAAATAGAGGTAATGGGAAAATGAATAATCATAGGTCTAATACCCCCCCATACTTAGGATAAAGTGCATCCTAAGTATAGCAAAATCATAATATGGATTTGGGGTATTACACAAAATGAATGAAGGATATAGACAATATGAATCTATACAGGGGTGGAGTGGAGATGAAAATCAGGTATGAGATGCAAGTGATGTGAGTCAAGGAACACATCTCATATAAAATGAATAGGGGCAACGTCAATGGTCACAGGGTCATGATCAAGATATGGCTTCAGGCGCTGACTGTTGACTCGAAAGGTGGACTCAAAAGACAACTCAGATATGTCAATGCTACCGTTGTCGTGCACCTTTCTGACTAGTCATGATCCATTTAATTTACTCTGTAATTTCTCTGGAAATAATCTTAACCTAGCATTAAATAGCCATACTTTATGGTTGGGCTCAAACTGTTTATGGCTGATGTGAGAATCATGCCATATCTTCGCTTTATCCTTATATTGTAGGCTACTTGAGAATGTTGTATCTCTCAACTCCTTCAGTGCTACCAATTCCGCTTTCCTCGGATCTCCTATACTCTCAGGATCTAATAATAACTCTGTAACTGCCCAAAGTGACTTGTGCTTGATCTCCATAGGTAAGTGACATGGCTTGCCATAAATGAGTTGAAAAGGAGATGTGCCCAAAGGTGTCTTGAAGGACGTCCTATATGCCCACATTACCGAGTCCAAAAGATGAAACCAATCCTTTCGGTCTTGGTGGACAACATTCTACAAAATATTCTTAATCTCCCTATTTGAAACATCAAAAAGACAATTCTTTTGTGGATGGTATTTAGTGGAAACTCTATGGTCAATGCTGAACACATTAACAAGGGCCCTTACCTGGTCATTGATAAAGTGAATCCCCCCATCAGAAATCAAGACTCTAGGTACCCTGAATTGTGATATGATATTTTTCCTCAAAATTTGCAAAGAGTCTTTGCATTTGCGGCTCGGGCGGGGATGACCTCAACCCAACGACTCACATAATCCACAACTAACAAAATGTACTCAAATCTTCTACTCTTTGGGAATGGACCCATGAATTGATGCCCCATGTGTCAAAAACCTCACAGAAGTGAATGGGATGCATCAGCATCATATCTCTCTGTCCACAAGTGCCCATCCTCTAACAGTCAGTACACCTCTCATGAATTCATCTGAATCCTTGAAGAGGGTAGGCCGCCAAAGGGCAGATTGGAGAACCTTTTGCATTGTCCGTCTCCCAAAGTAATGTCCTCCTGCCTCTAGCTTGTGGCAATATGTGAGAACGCTATGGTGCTCCTCCTGAAGAATACACCGATACCAGGCGTTATCTCTTCCTTCATGGTAAAGGGTAGGATCCTCCCAATGATACGACTTGGCCTTTGTGAGGAAGGTCTCAAGTTGTTGCATGGGTGAACCTTGTGGAACTTTATTGGCAACAAGATAGTTCACAATGCCAGCATACCATGGGAGCGAGGTGATAGCAAGAATCGCCTCGTCTGGGAATGTCTCAATGATAGGTGTGGTCATATCAGAGTCCTCAAGATGCTCTAATCGAGAGAGGTGATCTGCTACCACATTCTTGACTGCAGGTTTATCCTTAATCTCGATATCAAACTCATGGAGTAGAAGGATCCATCTCGTCAATCTAGATTTGGCATCTTTCTTGACCATGAGGTATCGCATGGCAGTGTGATTGGTACAGATAGTTAATTTAGATCCAAGAATATACAATCGAAACTTATCCAAAGCAAATACTACATCTAGCATCTCCTTCTTAGTGATAGTGTAGTTCTGTTGATCGGCATCCAAAGTTCGTCTTGCGTAGTGAATGGTAATTGGTACATTATCACTCCTTTGTCAAATCACAAACCCTACAGCATAATCAGAAGCATCCGTCATGATCTCGAATGGGAGAGACCTATCGGGTAACTGATGGATAGGAGCCTGAATAACCAAATTCTTGAGAGTCTCAAAAGAGAAAAGACACTTATCATCTACAAGGAACTCGGTGTCTTTCATGAGTAAATCAGTTAGTGGTCGGGCAATTCGAATGAAGTCCTATATGAACCGTCAGTAGAAACCGACATGCCCTAAAAAAGACCGCAACTATCTCAAATTGGACAGTGGAGTGAGCTTCTTGATGTTATCCACCTTTGTCGGATCAACCTCCATGCCCCTGTTAGAGGTGATGTGGCCAAGGACCGTCCCGTGAGTCATCATGAAATGACTCTTCTCCCAAGATAAGACTACGTGGACCTCAATGCAGTGCTGAAGTACTCGGTCTAGGCAAGCAAGACAAACATCAAACCCATCACCATAGATCGAAAAGTCATCCATGAAGACCTCCAAACAATCACCCACCATGTCTGAGAAGATGGAAAGCATGCACCTTTGGAATGTAGTCAGGACATTACATAATCCAAAGGGTATCCATATAAAAGCATGCGTTCCGAACAGACAAGTGAACGCCATTTTGTCCTGGTCTTCGGGTGCTATGGCCACCTGATTGTCTCCCGAGTACCTGCCAAGAAAGTAGTAATGACTCTTCCCAGCTAACCTCTTAATAATATAAGTAATAAATGGTAGCGGGAAATGATCCTTCTTGTTGGCCTGATTCAATCGTCTGTAGTCCACACAGACCCTCCAAGAAGTTGGTACTGAGGTAGCTATCTGCTCTCTAGACTCATTCACAACTGTGGTGATACCCGTCTTCTTGGGTATCACATGTAACAGACTAACCCATTTGGAGTCAGAGACGGGGTAGATAAAACGACGCTCCACCACTTAGATATTTCCTTCATGACTATTTCTCGAAGATTCGGGTTCAGCCTACGCTGGAACTCACACAATGGCTTGACGTCATATTTGACATATATGTTTCCTTCATGATTACTTCTCAAAGATTCGGGTTCAGCCTACACTAGAATTCACATGATGGATTGGCATCATCTTAGAGATATATGTGGTGGGAGCACAGGGCCAGACTTGAGATCAGCTACAGTCCATCCGATTGCCTTGCGATTTCTTTCAAGAACCTCTATCAAACGAGATTCTTGGTCTTCAGACAAATCTGTTGAGATAATGATGGGGAACATTTCTTGTTCATCAGAAAGGAATCTGTACTTCATGCTCTGTGGAAAGGTCTTCAGTTCAGGGCATGTAGGAGCTGGCGGATCTGGTCTCTGAAAAGACTGAGTGAAGGATACCAAATCTGCATGCGAGAACTCTCGCTAGATCAGTGAATCTGACGTAGATGGTCCTGCTGGTGTATCTATCATTTGTACTGGCCCAATCTCCGCCCTAGCTATAGGATTTGTGGACATCAAAAAAGATAAATAATCATCGAAATCCAACAAATCAAAATTGGTGTCTGAGCTTGAGGGATCTGAATCTGAATCACACAAAATATACTCTGCTTCTCTTCCCAAATCACAATCATCAGCCTCTAAGGTGTTATGTGCCATGAGTGCACTTTCTGAACTCTCATCTGTTGTCATTCGTTGCTTTGCAGTCTCTGTAGGTGTGATAAGAGCTCATGAAATTGGGTCTGTCCAAATGGCTTCATCATCTGTAATCACGAAATCACACTCCCGGTGGATGCCAAGCTCTGATTCTTTCATCTGCTCTGAACTCTGCTCGGAGCAAGCTGAATCTCTGACTTTGATTTCATCAATCGTCTATATTTGTATACTCTTACCCTCAACACAAAAGTATACCTTCCCGCTATCATGATAGGACACTACCTAGGCTGTGACCAATAAGGGTCATTCTAAAATGATGGGGGTATTGGTCATGTATTCAGGGATCTCCATGACCAACATAACGAAGTCCACGGGGAATTTTAGGCTCTGAATTGTGACGGCAACATCCTTTAATAACCTCTTCGGCCTCTTGATGGATCGATCTACAAACTGAAGAACTATCCTGCTCTGTCGAAGAGGGCCAAACTTGAATCGGTCGAGTAAGGCAGCTAGGAGGTTAATCGAGGATCTGCTGTCTAATAGAGTCCAATCGAACCACTGCTCATGGATGTGTCTTTTGACATAAGGAGCACCCGCATCAGGTCTCTTGGTTGGGAATCAGTTCTGGATGGCGAAGCAAGTGACACAAGTGAGCATATGGATCTCTGCATTGTGATTTTCCTCTTCTTCCTACAGATGATGGTCTTCTCTCTGAGGTTCTTCTAGAAAAGAGGGATATTCTCAAGTGTGTCCTAAAGAGTTAGTTGGATTTGGAGTCTGTCTATCATCTGCTCGTTGAACTCTATCTGCTGTCTCTTTTTGGGATTTTCTATTTATGATCCTTCCCTAAGCAGAGTGCTTGAGGGAAGGTGATGGAGGGACCCTCCTCAGAAGAATGAGGGTGAGGAGTGGGTTTTTGGGCATGCATAAAGATAGAATCCATGCAAACATCATCAATATCAACAGATGGATCCATAAGAATATAGAAACCTTTCCTTTATTCATATTTTTTATTTTTGAAGTTTTTCCATTTTTTATATTTTTCCAAAAATATCCTCAGGTACAGGAGAGGGAAAAACAATTGGCTTACTCTGGTGGCATTAGTACCACCGACAACATCTGAACCTATACATCATCACTGCGCTCTGGCCTATCATATGGTAATCTGGTGCATTAGCACCAACATCATCAACTAGAATACGACGACATCAACACCGCCATCTGGATCATCATCCTTAGTGGCATCAGTACCACTGTCATCATCATGATTACTGGCATCAACACTGCTTTTGATTCCGTCTGGCACCTTAGAATCTGCCTCGTGGTGTCACCTAGATGAGTCATCGCCGACTGGCTTCCTACCTCTCTTAAGTGTAATAAAATTGGCATCAAATAAATAATGAATGTCATATAGAACATCACTAGGAGAGTTGGTCTATGTAGACTGTACCTGCTCAGACTTTCTCTTCAAATTATTCGGGTTAGGTTCAATCTGTGCAGGTATTGCGGCCTTGCCCTCGATTTTTTCTCTCATCTCCTGTTGGAATTTGTCTGTCTCTCGCCAGAAGGTAGCTTGCTTCTCAAACAACATGCAGGTGAGATCATCAAGGTTCGAGTTATCATAGGAGTGTAAATGAGAATCGGATGATTTGCCTCGTTGGAAATGAGATTGGCTCTGTTGCTGCTGGTGGTATGAGTGAAGAGGAGGCTGGGGGTACTATTGATGAGGCTATTGCCTCCACTGTTGAACTTGGTATGAGGGTCGAGGACCATGTTGTGTCTGTTGTTGGGAGTACTGGGGCTGCTGCTACTGTTGGGCGCCCTGCCCTGCCTATGCCGGAGGCTGCTGCTGGGATGAAGTACCTCCAGTAGACCATCAAAACCTGGTTGATCACGAAAGATCCCGGGTTGCTGCTGGTACTAGGAGTACCAAATCTCGTTGACTTCCATAAATGGCTCCTACTGCTTGTAAACTATTGGGTAAAGGGATGCCAAGGCTTGATCCGGATGATATACCACTAAATGAGTGTCTGAAGAGGGGGGTGGTGGAAACTGGTAATATGGGAGTGACTGGATCAGCTCTGCCTGAATGTGATCGACCTGGCAGTACAAGGTGGAGGGATAAGACAAACTGCTCCATGGATCAGTTCCTGACCTGGAATGTGGCTAAGAATCCATCTGTGCCTCTTGGAGACAAAAGATCTGGGTCTTCAGGTCACTTAAAGTTTGGTCCAGTTCATCAATCCTATTGAGTTTGTCAAGGCCCTGTCACATCTTCTTCTCGATAATCTCCGTCTAGTCCAGCTTCTGGCTAATGATACCCATATCAACAACTGATGACTCTGCTAGTGCTGCTGCCATAGAAGATGAAGAAGGACCGGCCTCAATATGTGCTATCCTCTGATATGAAATCTCTTGAGAGGGAGGCTTCCCTTGAGTATAAACCCAGGTCTGGGACATCATTGTGTAGTTTTCAACCATCTCCTCATAGATGGCCCAGACCTGCTCTTCATCCTTGGCAAAGTAGGAGCCTCCACAAGAGGCATTCACTAGCCCCTGCAGCTCAGGTGTTAGCTCATAGAAGAAACTCTGAATGAGGTTGGGCTTGTTGATGTCATGATGAGGACACCTGTCGATGAGCTCTTAGAATCGATCCCATGCTTCATGGAACTGTTCATTAGGGATCATGGTGAAGTTTCTTATTATTGCTCTAGTTGCATTGGTCCGGCTGAGTGGATAATGCTTGTTCAAGTACTCGATTCGGAGTTGCTCCCAAGTGGTGACAACCCTCCCTAGGTGTTTCAGCTAGTAGGCTACTCTAACAACCAAGGAGAACGGGAAGGCTATCAACTTGATGGTGCCCTCATCCACTAGCCTGTCGTGGACAGTACTACATAGATGGAGGTGGCGCTCTTCGGTGGTTGCCCATGAAACTTGGGAAGTAGCTGAATCATCTGGGGGCGAAGCTCGAATTCACCTAGGATGACGAGAAGCTAGATCCACCTATGAGTGAGGATTGCACCAAGGTTGTGCAACTACCTCATGATGTGTGCTAGCATCTGAGGATCTCGTGGCTCATCCCGGTGTCTATCATCTGCTCGGCCCTCCTAGCATGGTATCTCTCCACCACTGGCTGGTATCTCTGGCTCTTCTCTCCCAACTCACATTTGAGTGAGCTCTCTCCTCACCTCTGCCATGAATATCCCTTGGTCCTTGATCTGTCTCTGCATGGTCTCCAAGGAAGCTAGTCGTGTGTTGTTGATGGCTTCCTGATACAATACAAATGAGGAAGTCTGAGGCTGCTCATTGGTCCTGTCATCACTAATCATATCTTCGGTCTCTATAAAGAAAAAAGTCCCTAGCTCAGGTGTTGTGAAATGAATGTATAGCTATGTTGGCCTTTCAGTCTGTACCTTAAGAAGGGAAGAAGGTTAGTCGAGGGAGAACGGGGTGGAGGTGATTTCGGGTTCATAGAGCGTGTTTGAGCTCTCTGAAGTTGCCCTAGATGAACGAGTAGGAGTGTTGGAAAGCGGTGCTGCCAAAAGGCAGCCTAAGAGACCTCCTACCCATCATCTTGATCTGGGAATTTTATGAAGATTTTATCTGGACTGGAAACATGATAAGAAAACAAACCCCGATTCACTCTTTGTGATGACCGTGAAAGCTCGGACATTTATCTTGTCAATTTTTTTTGGTGATAATCCAATCTTACAGGGTGAGTTTAGCGAGTTGCGAGGAGCGTGATTCTCCATGGAGTCTGGCCTAAATTCTTACGACTAGTTGCTCCTATTTCCAGCCAGTATGGGTGTAAGTACATACCATTTCCGGCTACCCGGTTTACTTGAGGACGGAGCCTTATACAATGTCCTCTAAACCACCCATTATGCTAAGGAAGTCCGAACAGTTTACTAGCTACCCAGAAATCCTCACTGGAGAATAGCTAATCATTTTTGTTAGAACTGTTAATCTGAAGAAAGTTCAGGCACAGCTCTATCCTAGTGTGTGGTCGCTCAACTCTCAGCAGGAAAAATCAGATACGGAGGGGGTTACTCTCCCCCAATACAAAATTTTTTGAAGTTGTTCAATTTTAGGTCAAGTGCGCTTGAGCAATCCCGATTTTATTTGTTATCTCTTTTTAGTATTTTTTCTGAATAAAGACAACGTCTAACAAATTTTCTGATTTTCTTTTTGTTTAATTCCAATAAAATAGGGGAGGAAGATGGAAAACCCGATGTTGATGAAATCAATGATGCATGCAAAGTCAAAAATGTGTACCTTGCTCCTGCACTCTACATGCAAAGTGATCCGCATATAAATTAAAGATAGAATTTAAACAAAGCTAAATGACGGATGAGGAAATCACCCTAAGACAATAACTTCTATTACGGGAAGAACTTGTGCTAATTAATCAGAAAAGAGACCTGAGTCCGGTATTAGATGTTGATTATTGCCCACCACAATGGGTCCTGCAAGTGCTGTATACAACCTCTCGCGACACGTGGTCTCTAATCAAATTAAATTAGCCTTTTATAGACTAAATCGGATCGTGATCTATAGGAATATATATTCTATTAGGGTGTTTGGATATTAGTTTCTATGGAGCTCAACCAGAATAAAACCTAAGTCTAGGGGATAAAACCTCGGAAAAAAAATAAAAATAAATGAGAAAAATCACAAAAAATCTGGTGAGGTCCTCTGAGTGCACCGACAATCGACGAGACAAACCCCGAATAATGTACAAGTCCAGAAGACTGTCCAAAAGTCTAAATTATTACAAGAATTTTTACTATGCTAAATTCTATCTAATATAACTACCTCTGCTCCTCTTACTTATCCTCCGGTATGGGTCCCTCCAAACACTTAAACAACACTCACAGGGGCATAGATGCAAATACTCAAAATGTTTCATTCATTGAATAACAAGTTCAAAGCATAGGAGAAATCATGCAATTACACCACAATACATGTGAGGCTTCACGTGACTAAGGATCAGCTGGATCAAAATGTGAATACTCAAAACACCAAGGTTCTTACTACAAAAGTTCACAACTACATATTACATTTATTGGACTAAGATGAAATGTCATAAACGATAGGGGAAAAGGGAAATTTACCCTTGCAGACAAGTGGTGTACACGTGATGAATCTCTGACGTACAATCTTGATGTGCTTCTACAAAAGATCTGACGGTCGGGGTAGTGGCGTAGGTAAGTAGTCAGATCTGACACCCATGTCTCATCCAACGGTCTGTAGATGGAATCTGTCAGATGGCGCGGATGAGGGACCAACCTTGATCGAATGGATAAGGATGGGGAACCCTTAGACAACTGAGGCGAGCTTCGCCCCATCATTGAGAGCGATCCACAACTCTGTTGAAGGTGCCAAGGGGTCCAGCATAGTTGTGAGGGCTATCTGCATCGACCAGGGGTCTCGAATGGAGAAGTAGACGACCAGATGGTATGGACAGTGGTGCTCCACCCGGAGTTTCTCCTTCTGAGGAGTAGGGGCTCTGATTGGGGACTCCTCACACACCTAAACCTGAAAGGATATTCACGGCTCGAAGACAAAGCTTCGACCAAGGTTTATTTTGGCAGAAACAAAAGGAAGCGGAAGGTGGTGCTAAATGGTCTCTGGTGGAACTATGACGGGGGGTGAAGAGTGAAATCAGAATGGAATGGAAAATGCGGGCGATATAAAGGATACCTGGAGGGGCTGAAGGACTCAGGAGCTTCAGGAGAGGTGGAGGGCAAGGTTATGGCCTCGACTGAGCTACAGAAGATTTGGGAGGCTTATCGCGACGATGAAATCCGGCCACGAGCTGAGCAAGCGCACTGGGTCACCAAATCGATTTCCTAAAGACACCTAGAGAACCCTGTCACGATGCTAGAGGTGCAAAGGGAAGGAAGGTGGCACAAGGAACGAGATACCGAGCTTGGGAGGTGGAGGCAAATACTTATAGGCATGCGTTAGGGTCTAGAAAGATCGAGAGATGCTGTAAAACCCTAGGTATATCCAACTCATCTTAGGGATCCGCGAGGATCACGGATCCTGAACATTTTGGGCAGTGAAATAAAGGCAAATGGTGGTCGGGTCCAACCGAGAAAAGGCAGAGAAATGAGCTCTAACAAACTGAAGTCGGGTCGACCCGAGTGAGGGAGAAGGTTGACCAGAGTCAACATTCTGACATGTTCTAGGCCAAAAATTAAAAGAATAACGAATAAAAAATAGCAAATGATTTTAAAATAAAAAATGAATAAAATGAAAAATGCTTATTATTTTATAAATGATTTTTTTGTGATTTTTAATTATTTTATGAAATCATATGTACAGTGTATACAATATAGTGTATTATACACATGTATAATATACATATATATTATATACATATATTTTTTTCTATTATTTTTACCAAAATAAGTTTTATTTTATATTTTGTTTATTTACAAAATAATTTGAGGAATATATGCTATTTTTATTTGATTTTTACAATTTGAATAAAGGTATTAAATAAATAGGTAATGTATACAATACACACACGTGGCTTATGTATAATGAATTGTGGATTTTTTAAAGTTATTTTGTATTTTTTGATTTTTATTTTATTTTTATTGTATTCTTAAGTGTATGTACAAATGTTTAAAAGTATAATATGTACAAAGTATACCTTAAATATAATTATTTTTTGGCATAGGTATTGAGTGGCTATATAGGGACCATATCTCCCCCTACTTTCTTCCTTGACGATCAAGTCATTTATTGACCTTCTCTCGGGGTTTAGGTTAGTCTGTATGTATTTCATAATTACATCCTTCTTTCCTTTTCTTTTCTCTTTATTCTTTTATTTTTGGAAAATAGGTGTTAATTATGCAATATTAACAAGGTCATGTACAATGTTAATTTATTGTATTTACACTTACTTATAGTTTTTTTGCTAATTGATAAAGAGAAAATAAAAAAATAAAGAATGAGAATCATAGATTCATTGGTTGAATTTTTTTCTTTTATTTATTTCTCTTTTCTGAACTTATAGGCATAAGTGTTTGCTAAGGACTAACAAAGACAAGTATAGGGGGGAGCACGGTTAAGTAGTTAGGATTTTCATTGATTCACTTTTCTATTTTATTTGCTTCTCTCTTTTGTAAATGTTCCTGACCATTTTCTGTTTTGCTTTTTATGTGAGGGACCGCTTGGAGGATGACTTGATTTGCATGAATTCTCTGGGCTTTTTGCATGATGTGCCTCAGAGCTTTTAATATTTGTTGTCTTCTAGGCCCATGAACATAAAGTAATTCCAAAAAGGCCCCTCTGCACTGTTTTTAACTACTTGTCTTACATTTAATGCAATAAATAGTAAGTTGGCCCTAAATATTCTACAAAAATACCTTGTAGCCCCTACTTGCAAGATTTTTACGTGGCAATTTTAGTTTGCCAAATTGCTTTTATTCTCTATTGTTAAAAATTCAAAAACCCGTAAAAGTGTCCTGTTTGCCTTTAAAAAATCATAAAAATAAGAAAAATCACTTAAAATTTCCATAAAAACTGGTGTCGATGTCTTTTATTACCCTTTATCTCAAATACCATTTTTGTTCTAAAATACCCTAGAAAAACGTAAAAATTTGCAAAATACTTGAAAACTTATAAAAAGTATAAAAAATCATAGAAAATCCAAACTTTGTGATTCAACTCTGTGTTAGCAGGTATTCGCTTATATTTTCTCATAAAAATTACTTCTAGGAGTCTTGGGTACTTTATGTATTTTTAATTTGCAAGTTACTCCTGGTTGTTCATTACTTGTCTATTTTGTCACTGTCTTTATTTTAGAAAATCTCAAAAACATTTGAAAAATCTATACAAATTACCAAACATTATAAAACATATAAAATCCAAAAATATTTTATTACGATTTTCTGAGTATTTTTGATCCCTTATAAAAAAACAAGAAGAGTGCTTGTTTACACTTTTTATCGTTTGTGCTTATTTCTCTCATATTGAAAATCCAAAAACCACAAAACATTATTCTTAAAATCTCACTACTTAGCTCTTAGTTGTGTTCCTTGTGTTCGACCCTAGTCGCTATATCAGGTAAATAAAAATAGGGAACCACTTACATTCACCATTTAATTTTTAGAGTGGTTGATTTTTCTCGAATTTTTGCTTGATTGATTTGGGTCACAATGACACATTAATTTCACTTAACCCGAGTCGATTGAGTGAACATCAAAATGGCACGTTGCCGGGGAGAATGACTAAGTAGTTTGATTTTTGCTTTATTTTGTTTCTATCTCTTATAACCATTTTTGACCTTATTCTGCTACGATTTTTCATGCAAGGGACTGTTGGAGTACAACTCTATCCATTTTGGAGGGACCAACACAGGAGGAGCAGAAGAAAACATATGCTTGTTATTTTAGATAGAAATTATTTTTGAAAACAATTTATAATCATTTAGACTTTTAGACTCTTGAGACACTTGAAGATTATTCAGGATCTGTTTCGTTGAGTGTCGGTGCACTCGGGAGACCTCGCCGAGTTTTTTGTTGATTTTCTTCTGTTATTTTTCATTTGATTTCCGAGGATTTAGCCCTTAGATTTAGGACTTTTATCGCTTCAGTTTGATAATTATCTAAGGTCCAAACACCCTAATAGAATATATTTTCCTATAGACTGTATTTGGACTTAGTCAAATAAAAAAAGTTAATTCAATTAGTTAAGAAACTATGCGTCGAGAGAGGCCATATACAATGCTTGTAGGACCCACTGTGGTGGGCACCGATCAACATCTAAGACTGGACCTAGGTCTCTTCTCTGATTAATTAACTACCGGCTCTTCCCACTAATAGAAGTTTCTCATCTTAGGACGATTTCCTCGTGCATCATATAGATTAGTTTTAATTTATTTCTTTAAATTTATGCACGGATCACCCTGCATGTAGAGTGCTGGAGCAAGGTGTGTATTTCTATCTTTGCATGCATCATTGTATTTGATCGCACTCGGCTTTTCCACTTTCCTCCCTAGTTTTATTGGACCTAAATAAAAAGGAAATCGGAAAATTTGTTAGACGTTTGCTTCATTCAGAAAAAGACCTAAAAGGAGATAACAAATAAAATCTGAACTGCTAAAGAACACTTGACTTAAAATA